>CAUZXS010006233.1:2500-55000 GCA_963585895.1 Sepioteuthis lessoniana | reverse complement strand
GAAAAAGTCAACATAACAAAAGTTAGAAATATCATAGAAATGATTAAAAAGATAAAAATGGAAATGGGCAGGACACAGTTAAGAATGGTTCATGTGAAAAGGCGTATCTTAACCCCTTTACTAGTTAGCATGCCCACTAATTGGTATAGCATGGTAGTCATTACTACCAAGAAAAAAAATGGTAAACCATAAAGGACCATAGATTACCAGCACTTGAATTCACAGTGCAAACAGGAGACATACCATACAGTGCCACCTAAACAAAAGAAAACAGTTTTAGATGCAATTGATGGATACTACTCCATCCCCTTTGGTAAAGAATCATAGCTGCTGACCATCTTCATCACAGGATGAAGGAGATTCATGTACCTCAGGATGCCCCAAGGTTACCTTGCATCTGGAGATGCTTACACTCAGAGGTACAATCCATTACCTGGATTGTGATTGGTTGCTGGCCTTTGAGTGGACACATTTGTGTATAATACTAGCTTCAATTTAGTAGTAGCTCAGGGACTGTATTGAGTAACAGCTGTTTTATTTTTGTCTGCCAACTGGATGCTAGTTAGGACCCCTAGGCCATTAAGTGTTATTATTATTATTCAACAGTTGATTGGATTTATGACATGTCAACTGCTGTTTAGTTATTCAAAGCTGGAGTCAGTTTAACACAGTCTCCAAATATATGGTACAGAAATTTTAAATGGGTAAATAGTTCATTATCTCCTACCAATCTATTTAATCCATGAATAGAGCCCTAACAGATACTGCCACTCTGAGTCTGAGTGGACCTCGGAGTAATGGCAATGAAGGAGTGATTCCATGCACATTAAATCTTCAAAATTGGAACTTCACCACTTGTTGCATTTAGTGCCATACCCAAAGCACCCTTTTGAGGGACAAGGTAGTTGGTATATTATTGGCCCCACTGAGAGGGCAAAACTAAGAGAGAGGATATAAGTTGGTGTAAAATGTTGGTTAAATGGTGCCTAATGAATAACAAATATGAACTTAGTTTACATGTTTCCTATCAGGCCACTTCACAATGGACTTTGTTCGGACAATCTAACAGTCAAAGAGAGCTGAACCCTTTTCTGTTTCAGGCGGAGTTACCTCCTCCCTTTTGACCCCTACTGTTTTGAGTTCTTGTGTGAATATGCGAGAATGGGATGAGATTATGGGTGGCAGCGCAAACAAAGGATGACTTCAAATCTGGGAAAACAAATGTGGAATTAATTTACCTTTTCCCGAGGGAGCTGTGACACACAGCTCAACCCATATTGATAAATGTATTGTGTACCATCCAAATGTGTTTGTCCTTGTAAATAAATGTTCTAGTCAAGTCAACTGTGAGTACTCTATTCATTTTTCCACTACAGCGTATGTCATCAATGTGTTACACACACACACACACCCACCATATTCGTCTCGGGATTAGATCCTCTGTAAGACACATTATCAGTTATGGTGTTTCGACACCCGCAGATGTACAGACTTGAAAGTTGTTAGCTACTGATTCTCTTTTTTCATGAGTCTGTGAGTGATTACCTTATCAGGGATTAGAATGGTCAATTTAGAATTCATAGATGGCAAGGAGTTGAAACTATAATTGCAGCTACCATTTGTCTATCTATAGTTCATCTGTTGAAAGGGTATGAATCCTTGAGTCGCAAAGTCAAACTAAATGAACTTCTTAAAATCGTTGCTTATGTCCTTCACTGGTGATCTACCAAACCTAAAACCTAATTTATCTGTACAACTTGTCAACCTGGGTGTTGTGCATGCAAAGTAATTCAATGGAAGCAATCTCAACTAGAATAAGAAATTGGTCTACTGGTTTTATATTCACAGTTGATAAAAATTTGGTAACCCCACAATTTCCATAAGAAGAGGGACACATAAATATATGAAGATATAAAATCTCCATAAACCTTTGGAGAATTTTTAAAGGAACAAAGAAAAAATGATGAAAGATTTGATTGAAGATAAAGAAAGAAAAGAAAGAAAGAAAGAATTTATTGGGGATAGAAGAATGAAGAAGAAACAGAATGAAAGATTAATTTGTGGATTGTGAAATGAGGAAGAAAAAGAATGAAAAACTTAATTGAGGATTGTGAAATGTGGAAGAAAAAGAATGAAAAATTTGATTGAGGATTGTGAAATGAGGTAGAAAAGAAAAAAAAAAAGATTTAAGTGATCACAGGGAACTAGAAAAAAAAAAAAGAAAGAGAATGAAAACTCTAATTGAAGATAGGAGAATAAAGATTAATAGAAAGAATGAAAACTCTTAAGGAGGATAATGGAATGAGGAAGAAAAGAAAGAATAAAAAATTTAATTGATGATAGAAGAAGAAGAAAAGAAAAATATGTAGGACACAGAGATGCTCAATCTGAGGTTCTTTTTATTTTATTTTTCATATATTGCGTTTTAATGTTTGCAAAAATAGCACAAGTTTTTTTTTCATTTCATTATTCTTATCCTTCTTATTATAATCATTCTCCTTATCATCCTTCTGATTGGTTCTTTAACAGCATCTGATCTGAATAGATAGCCAATCAGTAGGCCTATTATTATTATTAGCCATTGGGCTGGTTCTTCAGCTACACATCTGCTCTGAATGGACAGTCAATCTCAAGAAGATGAAAATCTTGTATGAAGCAACAAAGAGTATTGACAATTATTAGATTGGCACCAGCTGGTGAAACGTACAGAAAAATCACTCAGCATTCCTTTTCTATTTCGCTATTCAAGATGAGTTCTAGTCAGTGGAGAGGCAGTCACATGATACCTTCTACTCCTCAGCTCTAAAATACAAAGCCCATTTTGCTTAAATACAATTGGCGGTCTCAGGTGATCTGTGGAGCAGATCAATAGAAATGAGTAGATAAAAAACCCAGACATCCCCCCTCCAGCATTTTTCAGGTTTATTGAGTTCCTGTTTCAACTGAAGAATTTTAAACAGAAAGAAATCACTTTGCTTTTGTCTTTTTGTCTGTTGTGGTTTGAGTCTATATTTTCAGGTTTGCAAAATAATATTTCCAGACAGAAAACATACAATAGCTAATCACACAGGAGGAAAAGGGGAAGAGAAGAGAGGGAGATGTAAGGGAGAAGGAAAAGCAGGGGAGGAAACAGGAAATGGTTTTGTTTTTGTGAAAGAAATAAGCAGAATAATCACAATTCCTTTCTGATGAACTTCCTTCTGGGATTATTTAAGCAACAATTTTTTTTAAATGACAAATGATTGATTGGTTTTAATGGTCAGTTAACCTGTGCTCAATTCTCTTATAAAACCGAGACAGCTTAGTCTAAAATATTAAAATGTTTCTAATATTAAATATGGACTTTGACTGTATATCATGTACAATAGTTGGTTGGGTTTTACGGGATATTAACCCTTGTAAGTTATTTCATGCCAAATCCTGTTTATACATATATATATATTAAATATACGTGATTTGTAAATGAATAGTTTGGCTCTGGCAGAACCACCTTTGGTTTGTTGGTTGGTTAGTTTCTTTGTTTAATGTCATATCAACCTTTGTAGGTTATTTAATGCTAAAGCTATATTTCTTGAAGAACAGTAGTGATACAACGTATTTAACCCATAGCTGGGAGGATAAAGGGGTTAATACCTTTCCCTAGGGTATTTGCCCAAAAGTGCTCGTAATAGTGTGACTGGAGTATGAACTCGCTTACTACGATCCTGTAGTCCATCACTTTAACCATTACACCATAAGGACACCTCCTCAGGACCACCTTTGGGTGGGTGAAGAATCACTGACAAGTACAGCATAGCACTAAACCTTTAGATCTAGTTAAAGCTATGAGCAGATATACATGCCAGAAAACCACAACTATGGACTCACATTGCACTTAGTCTATGTCCAGCAGGGTCACCTGGCTCACATTGCATCCAGCGAGTCTATGACCAACATAGACCAGCAGAACACAAGCTAAGAATCATACCTGACCTCTCCTTTCCCTAAAATCCCCACAATAAAAAAGACCTTGTGTCAAATCCTGTTTGGAGGGAAGCTGTGATAAATAATGTAAATGAATTGTTTTTAGGTAATATCTAAACAAGCCAGAGCTCATTTGTTAGCACACAGTTAAATGGCTTCAAGTATTGCTATCTAACAATTCAATTTAACATCAGTCATTTATTTGCTCATGGTTGAATGGTTAGACACTTCTATTTGATGCATAGATAAGATTCTGATAGGTATTACAATTCTTGGTTATAGTGGAACTAGGAATAATGGTAATGAAGGGCTATGCCACATTCCCCAAAGTTCTAAGACTGGAGCCTCACCATCAGATAATTTAGTGTCATACTCTACAGCCCAAGCCAACTGGGCTGCAAGCACAATGGGTTGTATGATCCTCAGATGGACCTATATATATATATATATATATATATATATATATATATATATATATGTATGTATAGAGCCATATATAAGTGTGTGTGTTCTTATGTGTGATTGATTGATGTTAATGGCATGTTAACCCATTTTGGGTTATTTAATGTTTAGAGGTTAGGGAATCATGTTCATTATACATAATGTTTACATTTTTTATGTAATTTTATAAAAAGATCTTTTCTTGTACATAGTCCAATCCAATTTGGAGAATTTTTAACGTGATCTATTTGAGTCATAGAGGGTGCTTTAACATTAACTACGATTCTGGGTCAGAGAAGACCAAAGAGTAATGAACAGGTACTCTACACTCCCCAGTGCTCCTAAACTAGAGCTTCTTCATCAGAAGCAATTTAGTGTCATACCCAGAACACCTCTTCTTGTTTTTTTGGAGGGGGCTTACTCCTTTGCAGGAGATACAGTCAGTATATTTTAAGATCTGCCAACAGAGCAACTTAAATGACAAGTAAATAAAATTCTTATCTTGATAATGAAAAAATGTAGAACTTTTTCTTTGTTTTTTTTAAAGAGTTTTTGAAAAAGGTTTCAACAGAGTCCCATGGTTAGAGTGCTGGATTGTGAGTTTGAAATGTGGAATTATGTTCCCTTATGGACTTATGCCCTTGGGAAAAGTATGAATCCCTTACCCCCCACCTCAAGCTATGGGTTAAATAATATCATAGCTGTTTTTCTACAAGGATAGCTTTGGTTTTAAATAACTCATAAAGGTTTATATACCATTAAACAAAGAAACCAAGCCAAACTATTTCATAATCTAATTTAAAACCAAAATATATTTTACTTTTAATTCTATAAAAGATCAGCAAGAAAAAAATTTTTTTTATGAATGAAAATTTTCATCTTTCTGAGATTTGAATCATAAAACTAAGAAACTGTATTAAGGAAAAGATTTGGATTCTTTAAATATTCTATAAAGTATAAAGTATATATTTACCTAATCCATCTGTCACAGACATGATGTAACACAAGGTTAATTTTTTAGTGGAGTAGTGCTGGTTTGAATTCTGAGTTTTCTTTTTCCATTAAATGGTTTAGTGTCATATCCAGGACACTTGTTGGGGGAAGTCTTTACCCCTTGCTGAAATACAGTCAGTGTATTCTGCTGCCCTGGCTGACTAGGCCAGTCTTCATTCGGTTGCTTTCTCCATCAACAAGAATAACATCTTCACTCAATTATAATGTCTTCCTTTTTCTCGCACGTGGTGTTTTACGTTTGGCCAGTACCTTTGTTTAAAAATAATTTGCATATGCCACTCTCATAAATTCTCCTTGCTTGAGACTGCATTTTATTTTAAATTGAGGTTTTAGAGCAGCCATGTTTCTTTATTTTCTCTCTCTCTCTCTTGGGCATACCACTCATAAACATGCTTGCTTTACTACATGGGGTGAGTTGTCTTCTCTTCAATAGATTCTTTAGCCTTGGTAAGGTAACAAGTGTGGAGAAGGAAACCCCAAATTCAAACCAGTTGAACTCCACTTAAAAATTGATCTTGTTGCTTGCTTGGTTGGTTGGGTTTTATGGCATATCAACCTTTGTAGGTTATCTAATGCCAAATCGATTTTTATGAAAATAGTTCTATTTCAAACAATTCAGTTTAACATAAGTACACAGTTTAAATGTAAGTACAGTTTGTGTAAAACATTTCTATTTCAAGCTATTCAGTTTAGTCAAGCAGTTCTAATTCAGCTAATTCAGTTTAGTATAAGTAGAGATTTTGTTTACACACAGTCAAATGTCAAAACAGTTCTATATTAAACAATTCAGTTTAGTGTAAGTAGTTTCAATGTTTAAAGACAGTTCCATTTCAAATAATTCTGTTTAACATAAGCACGCAGTTTAAATGTAAGAATGGTTTAATTGTCAAAAACGTTTCTATTTCAAGCTATTCAGTTTACTCAAACAATTCAGTTTAGCATAAGTATGCCATTAGTTCTATTTAACCCATAGATAGGGCCCTATTAGGTGCTACCATGCCAGGCCAGAGTAGACCTGGGAGCAATGGCAATGAAGGGATACTCCGCCTTCCCCAAAGTCCCAGCATCACTAGAACCTCACCATCAGATTGTTTAGTGTCATATCCAGGACACTTGTTGGTGGGGTCTTACCCCTCTGCAGAGGTGCAGTCAGTGTATTCTACAGCCCCAGCCATCTGGGCAAAATTGATCTTGTGTCATATACTGCTCATGGTGAAGTGGTTGAGTAAATGTTACATTGATAATCATCATTGAGAAAAAACAGTTTCAAATATAATTTATCAACATACTTTCTGCTCCAATCACCAGTAGATTTAATCTTAAATTTCACTGAAACATTTTCTAGAATCATATTTGTATAAAAATTCTTATTCTTTCTACTTGGTGGTCAAACAAACATTTTAATAAATCAATGATGATAACTGTTAGGCTATGAATGCCTTACTTTCAATTGAAATAAGATTAAGCTCATTTTACAATTTTAAAACCGAGAAAAACCTGTTTAAGTTTATGATAACAAGATATCATTCTTGTATATAATTATAATTTAGTTGAAACTTAATGTAATGGTCATTAGTGTAGGAAACTGTTGTGTTCTGGTTAATGAACGCGTGTAGTAGTAATAAAAAGACAAACCACGAGATACGAGGAAAAAGAGTTATATTTACAGGAACAAGTATTTACAAGAGATAGGCTGTTAGTAATAAGATTAGTGATAGAGTAAGGATATACTTCAACAATAGGAAAGGGCTCCTCAGACTCGTAGACTGGTCTCAGACTAATCTGGACTGGAACCTCTTGGTATTAGAGCTACTGCCATATATGGTAGATGGCCTAGCTCATTATGCTGAAAAGGTAGGTGATACCCAACAGAAACCTTGAGTATTGCTATCTTTGAAATATCTTTTTTGTAATAAAATCAAAATATAAAATGAAAAGTTTTATTTCCAAGCATTGCTAATTCTTTAAATTTTTCATTTAATCTCAAACTTTCATCAGAGGAAAATAAAAGACAAAGATTTCTAAGAAATAATAAAATCAGTGTGATTTACTCAACACTGGTTGCCTAACCAAGGCAAAAGAACTCAGTCTGCCCTATTATTCACCCACAGACATTAGAACTAAGTTAAACTCAAACAGCCTTGTTCAGGATTTGAACTCAGATCAGTGATTCCATTCTATTATACTAAGTATTGTTATTTCTACAAGATCTCTTTTGAAATAAAATCAAAATAGGATTGTATTTCTAAGCATTTATGATTCTTTGAATTTTTCATTATTAAATCTCAAACTTTCATCCGAAGAGAATAAAAGACAAAGATTTCAAAGAAATAATAAAATCAGTGGGAATTATTTCAAAGAAAAGAAAAAGGAAAAAAGACCTAAGTTTTTGAGAACAGATTTCTATCGTTATATCTACAAAGAACATTAAAACATACAATTAGTTCTCAATTCTAATGAAAAAGCAATGACTTGTTTCTACCACATGGCTGGTTGTTGCTATCTTGTAATTACTCAAAATTGGTATCAACCATCAGAAAATTGATTATTTAATTAACAATGGAGAAGTGAAATTAGCTCACAATTTTTGTTGGGGAAAAAAAAAACATTTGTGGATTATTTGCTAAGTTTCTCACTCACATTTGGTCTGTATGAAAGAAGTAAGAACATGTTAGAAGAAAAGGAGAGTTCAATTGGGTATAATATAATTTTATATAGATTTTATTATATTAAGTAATCAGAGAATTTTATTGAATTACTCTATGAAGTTGTTTTTGCCATTATTAAACACAAAGGAATACATATTAAATACATAGAAATAACACACATCTTTTTTTATATAATGATAAAGAATAATATGGAGAATAAGGCTGTATTATTGAGAAGACTTGCAGCCAATTGAGATCTAATGAAAGGAAATACTGACATGAAAAGTCATTAAATTAAAAATATCAAAATTGTAACTTCCTACCAAACATTGTCCTTGGGATCTGGCATGTGTCACACAAAGGTCAAGAAAGGATAGATAACATCAGCTAAATGAAACCTAGCCTATATATACATACATATACTTTTTAGAGCATGATCAGCAAGGAAACAGGGTTATGAAATTAATTATTAACACACCAGCTTTCCCCATAATGATTTGACTTTAACACTGGTTTCAGCCCACCACGCTCTCATTTTTACTGAAATACAACAGCAAAGTGAGAATTGTATCTGACAATTACTTTATTTTTTAATCTTATAAAATTTAACCATATCTAAAAGTAAACATGTATACATCAAATATCTGTGACCAGATATCATATCAATGCAGTAAAGAATAATAGAATCTATAAATATCAACATTTTAATGAGTCCTCAAGACTAGTAGATGTCATCATCATCATGTTGTGCTGCTAGCACAGATATCCCTGACCCTCTCTCGCCACTTTTCCCTATCGTTCATCGCCTCTGGCAGGTCTTCAGGGCTACATCCCGTATCCTCAAATAGCTGCTGTATGCATGTTCGAGCTGGTTGTCCTGCTTTTGCTTGGCCATATGCGGGGGTCTATAGGAGTACATCACGTATGAGCTCGTCCTTGCTTCTCCAGCAGTGTCCTGCATGTCTGGTTTGTCTAGCTTAGATAGTTTTTGTGATGGGAGGCAGGTGGCCATATAGTTGGTGTCTTGTGGGGTGTTGCCACCAGGACTTGTTCAATATTGCTCATAACGTTCTTGTGTAATTGCCGTCTAGCTTCTTCTCCTGCCATTTAGTTAGCGTCCAAGTAGTGCATCCATATAGCAGTATCGACATGACCGCTGCCTGGAAGAAACTGAGTTTCATTTTATCGGTCAGGTTTGATTTCCATATGATCGAAAGCCTATCGATAGCTGTCCATGCCTTCGTTAGCCCTGTGTCGATGTCTTTTTCAGTTGATGAGACGCTGCTTCCAAGGTAGGTGAATTTGTCTACCAGTTTCAGAGAGGTTCCGTCTAGTGTGGAAATGTCATCTGTTTGATTATAGCAGATCAGAGTATGACAGAAATACACCCCACATTTTTAACTGTCACCTGTGTAGTATAACTAAACTTTGACAAGTGATAATGGTAGCTCAATCAAGATAATTTCTTACAATTTGATCGGCTATGATCATGGTTTGGACTGTGTCACATGAAGGTCGAGAAAGGATAGACTCTGTGTGTTTGCTATTAAAACATTTTTTAAGACTGGGGAATTTGTAATAGCTACACAGGCAGCTTACCAAACTTATTTCATGTTTTGTTGAAATGATATGATCATGGCTTGGACTGGTGCACACTGTGTGTTTGCTATTGAAACATTTTTTTAAGGCTGAGGAATCTGTAATTGCTACAAAGAGAATATTTTATGCTCATTTCATCTTATGTCTGAATATGGTAACAACAGTTGAAACATTTTTTTTAAACGGGGGAATTTGTAATTGCTACACAGTGAGCTTACCATGCTTATTTCAGGTTATCTCGGAATGATGCTGTTCTGGTTAGAATTTTCAACCCATAGCAGTATTGATTTTCTATCTGGAACAGCATCATTCTGATATAACATGAAATGAGTACAAAAAGCTCTCTAGATAACAATTACAGAATTACCAGTTTTAAAAAATGTTTCAACAGCAAATGCACATTGTCCACAAGTCCAAACCATAATTATAAATGATCAGATCTAAAAATTGAATTGATAAGATATTTGCTAGATGGAGCTACCATTACCACTTGCCTAAGTTTACTTGCACCACAGTTTAAAATGTGGTAGGTATTTCATCCATACCATTTATATTCATATATTTCTTTATGATAAAAATTAAAAGCTGTGCAATCTAACATTGAAGATAACGAGGGCATTAAAAACAAATTCTTTTATGATAACTTATTTGACATGAATTTTTAAAAAAGTGAAATGTTTTCCCTACTAGTTTATCTACTTAATTTAATCAATTTATTTTACTGCATTTTGTATATATATGTAAGGTGACCTGAAGGCTCACTTTTCAATAGCCATGACACCAAGGAATAGGGGAGGGCACTGACTCCTTTCCCTGGATTGCTCCACCTACCCTTGATACATATGTTATAATGCAGTGTTTAACATGTGCCTGTGGTGTAATGGTTATCGTCGTAGGAAATGGACACGGCGACACGAGTTCAAATCCTGGACGAGACCGATTGTATTTCACATAGCACTAATACCCTTGGGAAAGGTATTAATCCAAATATTCTCCCTCCAGCTATGGGTAAATAGTAGGGCAGACTAGGTTCTTTAGCCTTGGTGAGGCAACTAGTTTAGGAGAAGGAAAACTCTGAATTCAAACCTGTTAAACTCTGCTCAAAAAATTGAGCTTGTGTCATATCCTGCCCGAGCGGAGGGGTTGGTAAATATGATATAATAATGCAGTGTTTAGCATTAGGCATCATGTACCATCTTTTGAGTTTTTGGTATGACTCGACTTGAGATTGAACCCTGGTTTTCTGGACCATCGATGAACACTAACCCTATGCCAATGGGCTGGTATATATATATATATATATATATATATATACACACACACATGCACACACACTTTATATGAACACATATACACACCACAACAAATGAATTAAATATACTGTTATCTACTTGTGTCTATGTTATATATATATATATTATATTATATATACACACACACACACACACGAATCAGTGGTTTCTATAAGCAAATAAATCTTACGTGAAAATGAATGGTTCTTACTAATTTAACATATAAATAAATATTAAATTGTATCAACAATTCTTAACCTCTGATCATAACATTTTGAACAAAATTTAACAGATTTGTAAAAGCAAATACCATTGAATTATAATAATTTCTATTTGCATTGTGAAATCAAGTCAATATCATCCTTTAAGAATAAATATAAGTAAAGAATTCAACAGAAATGAAATTAAAAAAAAAAAAAGACCAAAAATATTTTAAAAAATCTCCGCTATTTTCATTGGCCCACTTTCTCTTTCATCAAATCAGTAGCAGTTGAATGCTCTGTGTATAATCTGACTAAAATCTTTACCTAAATTTACTCCCTATTTCAACTGAAAATCTCCTATTTCATTGTAGAAAGAGATCACTGCAAATTGAATCTTGCATATCAAAAGTGCAGATTTTCAAACAGTAAATATCTACTTACAAGTATTTATTACTATTAGTAAAAACTCACTGAGTCTCCCTAAAATACTCTATGAAACAGGTGAAATAAATAATATGTTAAGCTTAATAAATAATGATATTTTTCATTTTTTGCTGAATAAATTTGCAAGACAAGCAATGTATACCTTGTTTCTAAGGAATACATGCAACTGATATATATATGGTTTTATTCATATATTCCAATTAAACAGTGAGATTTCGATGGCTTCAACTAGTTAAAAATAATAGTATTAATATATCAGCAAAATGATTGCTGTTGTTGTTTTAGCAGATCAAAGAATGAAACAAAAAATGAATAAATAAATAAAATAAAAAAAGCTTGAAAAGTTGCAGTAACTTGCAAGAAAGAAAATAAAAAAGATGAGATGGACAATTATATTCATTATTATAGAAGTGCCTAAAATAATTGCAATGAAATTTTTTAAAAAGGTTGGAAAATTTGAGGAATAATTTAAGCTATTCCAATAATAATGTGATTGAAATTAGAAAGAATATTGAGGAGAGAGCCAGAGAGATTCACTGAGGCTGTTTTGAAAGCTCGATGAGTATAATAATAATATATAAAAGGAAAAAATAATAATAATGATAGTATATAAAAAGGAAAAAAATAATAAATAAAAGATAAAATGAAAAAATTATTACAGTTTTCATCAAATCAATAGTTTTTGAAAAAATAAGCCATTGCCACAAATGGAATTGAATAAAACAAAAACAAAGTAGAAAAAAAAATTGCATCGATTTTTAAATTTAATCATTTTAATGACTATATGAGGCCTATTAAACATTTTCTGGCTATACCAGGCATATTGAACATTTTTCTGGCCATACCAAGCATACTGAACATTTTTCTGGCTGTATCAGGCATATTAAACATTTCTCTGGTTATATGAAGCCTATTAAATATTTTTTGACTATACGGTTATCAAAAATTATCAGTTCCTATGAAAATGGCAGGATTATTTATGTTTGGAGTCAACATTTCTATCTACAATCAAAGTATAGCATCTGTGTTCTCAGCTGTGAATCAAAGTCTTATTTCCTAGCACTTTTGATTATTGTATCGGTACATTTGAAAATCCCATAGTTATTTTAAAAACGATAAGATACAAAATATGTAGATAAAAACTTATTATTTCAATACTGTCTCAAAAATAGATACCAAATAAAAAAAAAAAATGTAAATGTTTGTCAAATTTTAAAGTTTAGTTTTGATTTTTTTTTAAAAGATTAAATTAGAAGTCCTCATTTACAGATACAACACTCTGATCCTAGAATAGACAAAGGATGGACAAACAGACAAAAAGAAAATGACATTGTTTATTGTAAAGACTGATTTGTGGCAGAATACAATCAAAGATTCACAAAACAAAATACTGGTGTGTGAAAAAGCTTCCTGTAAATAAAATGGGTTGTCACTTTTATTTAAAAAAAAATAAGCGGGGAAATTTTGCACACACTTAATAGAACTAAAAACTAAAACATTTTATTTTATACAGGTGAACATATAATGAAAATGAAAAATCTGTAAAAGTATTTGTGGGTCGGTCATATAGTTATGATAACTGAGCATCGTTGCTTTTCAAGAAGAATCGGTCAAAGCCAAAAATTCAAACGCTAATTCTCAAGACAAGCAGGCTCTTCCCACCAGGAAGATTGGTTCAATACAATCTTCTAACTCTCACATTTATCCTAATTTAGATTTGTGCTATACTAAAGTTTGAAAATACCAAAACGTCACGCAGAAGAACAAGCAACGTAGTCCAATTCAGGAACTCAAGTTTTACATGTCCAAGCTAGGACATAATGCGGCAGAAACAACCAAAAACAGAAAGTTCAGGAAATTTTCCTCTGGTTGCAAGAAGTTTGATGATCAGGCAAGATGTGACAGGCTGAAGACCATGGATTCTGAGGCTGTGCTTCAAGCCTTAAAGAAAAATCTAGTAGTATCACTTGGAGAGTATCAGGCAAGCTTGGTATCTCAGTCCAGTGTAGTTTGTCATCTTCACGATCTCAGTAAAAGCATCCAGAGCTGCTAAATTGTGCCTCATATTTCTAAAATATTGCAAAACTTTTGACTCACCCGAGCAGAATTAAAGAATTTTACAAAATTAGACAAAAAATTCTGTTTTCAACCAACAGATATTTCAGTAAAAAAGAAAAAAAAAAAGAAAAATCAAAATCAAAAATTTTCAAAATCAGCTCATCTCCTTTAGAAAATGAAATCCAATATCAAATTTTATTCACAAAAAAAAAAAAAAAAAAAAAAAAAAAATGAATAAATAAATAAATAATAATAAAAAATAAATTAGAAAATAAAAACAAATAAATTAGAAAATAAAAACAAATAAATTGTTTTTATTCATTATAAAAAGGTAGAAATTAATTTTGTTTATTATTTTAAGGATTACTTCAATAATTACCATCCTTTAAATTAACGGAAGCAATTATTTATCATTTTAACCTTTAATTAACACAATGTTTTCCAATTTTATTGATGAATATAATTTATAAGTATTGTAATTACACATTGATTTATTAAAACTGGTTTCCCTGTCTTTTTTGTTTTTTTATTGCAACATTTTGGCATCATTAACTTCCAATCTTCTTTCGATTTGAATTTCCAGGAGGGGGAATTGTTATTTTTATACTTTAATTCATTCATCTCAATTTCCTCATTTTCAGAGTTTTTAAAAAAATTTTTTTCACAACATTTCAGTTGCTGCATACTCTGGCCTTCCTCTGGTGTGTTTTACATCCACTTTCTCTCCAGAAAATCAAACAGAACCCTTTATTTCATACACTGAAAATTTTGAGTTCAATTCCTTAATTAGGCAATGCAGAAATATGCACTATATAAGTGCAGGAGAAGGTTGTCAACCTCTAAGCAGAATATTTAACTTTTTCATCAAATCAGCAGCATTTGAAGGCTCTGTATATAATATGACAAAAATCTTTATCTAAATTTACTCCCTATTTCAATAGGAAATTTCCTATTTTATTGTAGAAAGAGATTACTGCAAATTGAAACTTGTATATCACAAGTACAGATTTTCAAAAGGTAAATGTCTGCTCACAAGTTTCAAGTATTTATAACAATAGGTAAAAACTCACTGTGTCCCCCTAAAATACTCTATGATACAGATGAAATAAATAATATGTTAAGTTTGATAAATAATAATATTTTTCATTTTGTACTGAATACTTTTACATGACAAGCAATGTATACCTTGCTTCTTAAGAATACACATGGTTGATATATCATATAAGTATTTATATATATTAATAAAACAGTATAATTTCTATGGTATCAACTAGTTAAAAATATTAGTATTAATATATCAGCAAAATGATTGTTCTTGTTTTAACAGATCAAGAGTGAAAAAAAACCCCAACAAAACAAACTAAAAACCTGAAAACTTGCTGGACCTTGTAAGAAAGAAAAAAATGAGATAGACAATTATATTCATTATTATAAAAGTATTTGAAATAGTTGCGATGAAATCTTTTTAAAAATACTGGAAAGAGTGAGGAATAATTTAAACTGATGTAAACTGTTGATTTGGCATCAGTTGTGTGTGATATGAACTGGTGGCTCAGTTGTAGAGTTTCGGCACAGCAATCTGTGGTCGCTGGTTTGATCTCCAATGGTGGAGATTACAGTATACACTGCTGATGAGACCTAATAAGGTTTAAATAACTGTCCAGTGTTCCTGTATATCATGCGTAGGTGTTCAATGGATTTTCTGGTCATGGTAATTCAATTCACTATTTAAACTGTTGTTATTAATTCCCTAGTATGTAAGTTTTTATGTAATCAAGTTGGTTGCCTCATACCACCTGGTTTTGAATTCAAAGTCTCTTCTTGAACAGTCTGCTTATTTACATGACTGCAGTTTCCTGTTTGGCATATTTTTCATCTATAACTCGGAGAAACCAAATGGATTCATGCCTTTCCCAAGGGTGTAAGCAAAAAGTGAAATGCAAACAGCCACATCCTAGATTTTAACACGGCTTGCCAAGTCTATTTTCAATGACAATTTTTACACTAGCCCTGTCTCCACGATTATAAAATAGTTTCAGCTTAAATGAAAAGTTTAGTTTGATATTCTAAAACCATTATTAAGAAATGCAGACAGCTGATGGTGCATTGATTGGATGAGTTTTATGGCATACTAATTACTGTGGGTTATTTAATGCCAAATCCTGTTCATACATGATTTTTTCAGGAAATAGTTTATTAGTAACATTCTTTTAAAACAAGTCAGAGCTCATTTGTTTGCGCACAGTTAAATAGTTTCAATATTGCTATTGTTTGCACACACTGAATTGGTTTCTAACATTGCTATATAATACAATTCTGTTTGCTCAGTTAAACGGTTTCAAGTAGATTAGATGATTAAATAATTCTATTTGATTCATTGTTGGGACTCTGACAGGTCTACCTCTCTAGGTCAGAGTAGACCTGGGAGTAATAGCAATGAAGCCTCCTCATCATATGGTTTAGTGTTATATGCAGGATACTCATTAGAGGGAGTCTTACCTCTCTGCAGAGATGCAGTCAGCATATACTAAGGCTCCAGCCGACTGGGCTTCAGACACCTGAGGAAGACTGAAGAGTATGCTGGTTGTATAGCCATATAATACATATGCATGCAGAATCATAAAGACGACACAATAAAGACGAGTGGGCACAGGTCTTTAGAAAAATATACCTCTCACTTTATTGAAATTGTTGTGTGTGAGAGGGAGTTGGAGACTGAACAGAACTGCAACATATTGATCCCCTCTCTAATGGCCATAACAGTGTTTCTTTCCCGTTCTCCTGGACTGCTCAACCAGGGGCCTGGGGCCCCAGCCTCTCTGGAACATGGTCCTCATTCCAGCATCTTCTCTCCAACTGCAACTGCTCAATCGGGGCTCCTGAGGGCCCCCTCTGCTGGGTGCTGGTTCTCTCTATTGCATCTTATCTCCAACTGATTTGAACTTCCTGTTGCCGGGGTTATCTAATAATTTGACGCCCACTCTTCTTCCTGCAAGCGTCATAATTTCACACTCAATTCAACCCCTTGACAGTCAAGGTCATATCCTGATATTCCTTGACCGGATGCACCTGTTATTTACACAGGTGCATTTCCTATTTTGACAGCTTGGCCAGGTTGGGGGTCAATATACAACATGCTGGTTGAAATCTTATGAGAAAAGCAACAAAGAAAAATAAACTAGTTCAATTGAATCAATAGATAATCATAGAAATTCAGATATAAATCCAAAATGATCAAATTGAAATATTTTTACTTATTTCATTGGCAAAAAAGAAGAATCAATGAAATTTAATTTCTCTGTTTCAAAAAGATTTGAATTTATTCACAGACATCAAAGTCTTTCATTTTTTCTTTAAATGCTAATGAAAATTAATGGGTATCATTGTAGGAAATGGAATTGACAACCCAAGTTCAAACCCTGGATGAAGTTGTTTGTTTTGTTTCGTTGTTTCATGGCATATCAACTTTTGTAGGTTATTCAATGACAAAGCCCTTCTTCTTGAAGAACAGTAGTGGTATTATTTAACGCATAGATGGGAGGATAAGGGGGTTCATACCTTTCACAAGGGTATTTGCCCAAAAGTGAATGTAATAGTGCGACTGGAGTTCAAACTCACTTTCTATGTTCCACAGTCCATCACTTGAACCATTACACCACGAGGATACCCTCCAAAGTTGTTTGTATTTCACTTCATGCTAATGCTTCCCCTACAACTGGTATGGGTACATAGTTGGGTAGACTAGGTTTTTTAGCTTTGGTATGACAACCAATCTAAGAGAAGGAAAACTCTGAATTCAAACCAGTTGTACTCTACATGAAAAGATGCATGTTGCATCCTGCTCATAGCGGGGGAGTTGGGTAAACACATACAGATGGAAAATAAAATTGCAACATCCTGAATGTGAGTATTGATCTACTCATGATTAAACATACAGGTGATAGGTCTGGATTACAGCGAATAATTGCAAATACAGATCAATATATTCACAGGTTCAAAAATCAAAGTTGTATCAACAGTACTTAGACTTTATACTTATACATTGTATAGCCTCATTGGGTATTAACATGGGCTTGTTGTCTTGTATATTGTCACAGACAGTTTGAGTGTTACTATGCCATCAGTTAGCAGAAGACAGAAATCTAAAAAAAAGTATCTTATTCCCTCGGTTTGGTTTGGTTGGGTTGGGTTTTAGGGCATATCAACCCTTGTAGATTATTCAATGCCAAATCTTCTATAACATATATTCTAAATATATAGGATTTGATTTGGTTTGGTTTTAGGGCATATCAACCATTGTAGGTTATTTAATGCCCAATCCTCTTTATACATATATATTAAATATATAGGATTTGGTTTGGTTGGGTTGGGTTTTAGGGCATATCAACCATTGTAGGTTATTCAATGCCAAATCCTCTTTATACATATACATTAAACATAAATATGATTCATAAACACATTTTGTTGATAACATTCTAAACTCTTTTTTGATGTTGGTTGTAGTGCAGTAGAGGTTGTACTTTTCTACCAATGATATAATATTTTGCCTTGTAACAGATAGCAGGTAAGCAGTGGTCAGGTAAAATGGCTTCACACATGAAAGTTGAAGTATGTCACAGAATTTCTCCATGTGGAAAAAATTGGACTCACCCAGTAACATTCATTGATGCTTGCTGAATGTATATAAAAACCAAACAGATGTGAGCACAATGAGGCATTGGGTAATGCATTTTAAACACTTCATCTGCACAAATCAGGTTGATGAAAGGTGGACTATACTGACAAATTTTCCAAATACTTTATTTGATAAATTATGATATTTAGACATTTTTACCTTCAGATAATGAAAATTTCTTGGCAGTACCTGTCTCCTCTTTTATGGTCTATTAGGGGAATATTCTGAGTAATATCCCTTCATATCATTTCTTATCGTGCCCATAAAAAATTCATGTATGGTGAAATACTTCTGCTAATGATCAAAGTGTCACACCAGACTTTCTGTCCAGGATTAGATAGTTGTCACAAAGAAAATAAAGACTGTACATATGGTTAACCCAGCAGACCACAGGGTGAAGTCAAAAGAGATTGAGGGAGCTGTGAAACATATACTTTAATGCCATGTCTATTATAAGAAGAGTACCTAATAGTTGATTAACTGTCCAAGCAACCACAGAGGGAAGATGAAAAAAGGATGAGAAAAAAAAAAAAAATTGGAAAATATCAGGACTTTGTTCAGGGGCTGAAGAGGCCATGCAACATGAAATTTAGGGTCATAAAGCAGCAAGTTTGTGAAGTCTGATTGCCTACATGACTGTCTCATTTGGTCACAGGGTGAAAACAAAAGAAAACAAAGAGAAATTATCAGAGTCTCATCTACGAACCAAGGAAGTTCTGAAACATGAAGTTTATGGTTGCTCTAATAAGTCACACACTTAGACTGTACAAAAAATATGAGATCATTTGGATTGAATAGAAATTTAGGTAAGAGGTCGTTTTCGTATGGATAGTTCATCCTGACAAAATAATAATGTTTGTGAAACAAAAAGCAAAAAGATGTTATTCATTTTAGACTTTATAAAATACGTTAATTAAAAACGCCTTAGCTTTCAATGTAATTTAAGGAATGAGTAAAAAAACTTTTGAAATTGAAAGAAAACTACTTGTTTTGATAATTTCTGCAATTCTACATCAATTGTTTTTGTGTGTGTGTGTGTGTGAGAGTAGGTTGTTATATTTAGCCTTCTGGTCTGACTTTTAACTTTGTCGATTATCAATTTCCATGAAATACTCTTGTAAACCACTTGTAAAGCAAGAAGTAAGATGCTTTCTACTACTCCCCAACCAGGAAAGTGACTTGATGCCTGGAGTTATTTTGCTTAAAAGGAGAAGAGTTTTCCAAAAAAAAAAAACAAAAGACAAAAAAAAAAACAAACAATTCATTCAAGATAAAGTATCCAATTGATAACTTGGGTTGCACTTAACATGACTGTCAGTTCATTCTTATATAAATGATAAGAAGTTTCTGCAGAACAAGATAAAGTATAAAGTTTGTTCAGAGGTTTTTCACAAAGGAGGCTATCAAAGATGAATGATAAAGGGAAAGAATATGGATAATGGGAAAATGCTAAATCAGGACTAGACTACAGCCAATCAATGGTATTTCTTTGTTCCTTCCTTGATAACAACTAGACAAAGTTGCTGCTTTTAATTTAGTATCACAATAGGGTCTTATAGTTAAAATATCTTCCACCTTTATGTTGTAAATATAAA
This sequence comes from Sepioteuthis lessoniana, assembly GCA_963585895.1. NCBI lineage: Eukaryota > Metazoa > Mollusca > Cephalopoda > Myopsida > Loliginidae > Sepioteuthis > Sepioteuthis lessoniana. The sequence continues at coordinate 35,068 of CAUZXS010006233.1, read as the reverse complement.
GTAATTTAATCAATTATCAGTTCAAGAACTTACTTGTTACTTCGCATTATCCACATCATAACATACATTAAAATTGGCAGATTCATTGATACAGCAAAAAAACTGGGTGTAAAATGAGAACTGAAGAAATTAACTGACATAATTTCAGACATTCAAGAATATTCTTAAATGCATATAAAATGAAATTGTCATTTATTGGCCAAACTGAATTCAAATTCCAACTGGGACAATTTGCATTCCCTTTATGCACTAATGCCCTTTGGAAAGGCATGATTCTCCTTCTCACTCTAGCTATGGGTATATAAGCAGAGTTGTAGGGACACTTTTGACTTGTAAAGCCAATTCCTTTCAGATCTATGATGAGGATTCAGTTCAGGGATCATTCATTTCTGATCTATGATGATTCAGTTCAGGGATAATTCCTTTCTGATCTATGATGATGATTCAGTTCAGGGATCATTCCTTTCTGATCTATGATGATGATTCAGTTCAGGGATAATTCCTTTCTGATCTATGATGATGATTCAGTTCAGAGATCATTCCTTTCTGATCTATGATGATGATTCAGTTCAGAGATCATTCCTTTCTGATCTATGATGATGATTCAGTTCAGGGATCATTCATTTCTGATCTATGATGATTCAGTTCAGAGATCATTCCTTTCTGATCTATGATGATGATTCAGTTCAGAGATCATTCCTTTCTGATCTATGATGATGATTCAGTTCAGGGATCATTCCTTTCTGCTGGTACCATGTAACCTAGTACAAAACAGTTGAAGAGGAGATGGGCAATATTAGATAATCCTTATTGCATTGAGAGAGCTTATAAAGGAGAATTACTCAGCATACTTCCCCAATGATCTAATAATTATGGACTAAGTCTAGCTTAGATGAGGCACAAAGTGAGAAGTATGGGGCATTCAGCAAGAATTAAACTCATAATGGAGTGAGCCTGCTAACCATTACACTGCATGAAGTGCCTCAGGAATCTAACAGGATATGGAAAATGTCTATGTTTGCAAAGTCTGGATGAACCAAGATGAAACTAACACCATACCCTCAAATCCTAAACTAAGTAGTTAGCCTGGTAATTATCCTTAAAATTGAAAACTAGCTTTTTTTTTTTGGCAAAGAGGGTGGATTATAATATAAATTCTATCTTATATTAGAAGTATCTGAATGTGCAGATTTTTGTTATTTGATTGTTGAAGCTCAAATTTGCTATGAATGTAAGAATCAAAACTAATTATTTGAGTATAACCCCCCATTTTAAGCCTAAAAATACAAGAACTAGATATTAACTTTTATCTGGCTATATATGTCAGTAAAAGAAAAAATTTGTGACCGTAGTCAGGGGCTACCTGAAAGCTCCCTTTCCAATAGCTACTACACCAAGGTGTAGGAGAGAGCATTACTCCTTTCCCTGGATTGCTCTACTTTACTCTTGAAACGTACCTTATAATACTGAGTGTTAAGTAAGGAGGTATCAAGTACCACTTTTTGAGTCTTTGATATGACTCGACCTGAGATTGAACTCTAGTCTAATAGGCCATTGATGAACACTCTACCACTAGGCCAATGGGCCAATATAAATAAAGTTGGTGACCTTAGTCGAGAGTGAACCGAATGCTCCCTTTTCGATAGCTACTACACCAAGGTGTAGGGGAGGGCGCTACTCCTTTCCCTGGATTGCTCCACTTTACCCTTGATCCTTACCTTGTAATGCTGAGTGTTAAGCAAGGCAGCATCAATTAGCATTTTTTGATTCTTTGGTATGACTTGATCTGGGATCGAACCCACGTCTTCTGGACCATTGGCAAACACTCTACTCATTAGGCCAATGGCCTGGTTAGTCTGGCTATATACATCACCCTAATCAGGACAAATTTAAGTTATATCTATGATCCAAACTAACTTATGAGTAACAGATATTTCTGTTTTATGCTGCTACAGAGAAATAATCTGGGGGTGTCCTCGTGGTGTAATGGTTAAAGCGATGGACTTCGGAATCATAGTAAGCGAGTTCGTACTCCAGTTGTGCTATTATGTTCACTTTCGGGCAAATACCCTTGGGAAAGGTATTGAACCCCCTTATCCTCCCAGCTACGGGTTAAATAGTCCCAATACTGTTCTTCTAGGAGAATGGTTTTGGCATTAGATAACCTACAAAGGTTGATATACTATTAAACAAAGAAACCAAAACCGACAGAAATAATCTCTAGAATGTGTCGGTTTATGATTTTGTTTCTCCAAGTGAGTTTATTTTTGACATAGGTTTGTTGCACTTTTGTGAGACAATGTCGATGTGTTTGTTCTCAATACTGTATAAATATTTTGTTTCAAAATATATTTAGGAAACTGTATAAATTCTTAGTTTAATCAATTAAAAATTTGAACAAAATGTTTAATTTAGCAGCTACAAATTCTAAAATGTCATATTTATAAGATACGTTTATTTTTTTTCTGATTTTAAGTGTCCCAATTTAGAGGAGTGTATTATACATAACTGCATATCATGCATGAATAATTTTGGTAATCTATGAAAGTCATTGTCCCATTGTGATAATGAGAAAATTGATCTGATATTAATTACAGATGTTTTTCTCTGAGCAGTTAAAACTGCAGATATTTGCAAATTGCATATCACATCTGCAGAAAGTCAGCATCTGTTGTTAATATTTGATGGAGTCAATATTTGTTAATATTTGATGGAGTCAATATTCCCAGTGATACTGGGAATATTCTAACACTTTCCTACGAAAAGACATAGAAAATGACAAAGAGAAAATGTTTAGTAGAATGGGTCAGATATAATGATTTTAATTTTCAAAATTAGTGCTTGATATTTGGAAGGACGAAGATGTATTCAGTAATCATTTGTATGCTCTTGTTTATTGTTGGGGGAAATGTACAGCTTGTGGTGGTCATGATATGGAGAAATAGAGTTTTATAGTTGAAAATTTGATTCATCCTATTATGCGATTGTGTTTCCTGTATATGTTGTAGTTTCAATTAGAATTAATATTTACTCAACCCCTTTAGAATGGGCAGGATGCAACACAAGGTCAATTTTTTAAGCAGAGTTTAACAGGTTTGAATTCAGTTTTCTTTCTCCTAGACTGGTTGCCATACCAAAGTTAATGAACTCAGTCTGCTCTACTATTTATCTATAGCTGAAAAGAGAATAATTGAATTCATGCCTTTCTCAAGGGTATTAAGTGCTATGTGAAATGCAAATTGCCTCATCGAGGATTTGAACTCAGGTCTCTATGTCCATTTCCTACAAAGATAACCATTATACCAGAGTGCCTCCTAAAATTAATAGTATTCTTAACATGTTGAGTGCCCTTTGTATAATGAAATAAAGAAATGAAAGTCAACTTTTTTTATGCTCTTAAAATATTTCAGTAAAAATAGAAAAAAGACCCCCATTAAACAAGGTCAAACATCTTGATTTTCCTGAGGACCACTATAAAAAAATAGAAAGAAAAAATTTTATCTGGTCTGCAATAACTTTAAATAATTTTTCCAACCACATCCTCACGTAATTGATTCTGGTAGTTTTATGATTGATTGATTTTAGTAGCAGGTGAACCCATCTGGATTTATTTTATGCCATGAGGTTAGGGAATTGCATACATTATATGTTTATATTTACACTTTTTGTGAAGTTTCCAAAGAGGTATTTTTGTACATGATTATACGTATTTTGATCAAATATAAATAATTTTCAAACAGATCTAATTGACCCACAGATGAAACCCTAACAGGGTACTACCACTTTGGGACAGAGATGATCAGGGGATAATTGCAATGAAGAGGTATTCCATACTCCCCAGAGCTCCATAACTTAACCCTCACAACCAGATTCAATTTAGTGTCATATACATGACACATCTTTTGAGTGGTTTTTACTTCCACTGCAGAGGATAGTTGGTATATTCTAAGCCGCACTGACAGAGTGGACAGGTAATTCTGTCTACAAAAGAACACATAATGCATCTAAATTTTACCTGCCAAGCAGTTGGCACATGCACAGTAGCAGTTAAGTGGTAGATATTTTGAATCTTGATAGCTGTCAGCACCAGATAAGCTTTATTGAATTTAGATGAATCATTTACCAACCCAGCAAAACAGCTTCATTAAAAGCCAATGCTGTTCACTTGCAGCTTGCAGTTCAAATTTTGAACACTGATTGAATTCTAGAAATAGTTTTTTCCAGCCATGTAAACAAAGAATCTTCTGTTTTAATTTCATATGGACCCGTATTCCATCATGTAAACATAGGGAAAATAAAGTTATGTATTCACCAAAAATCTCCATGGACAAGATGTGACACAAGGTAAATTTTTAAGAGAAACAGTTGGATTGAATTCAGTGCTTTTCTTCTTCTAGACTGGTTGCCTTATAAGGCAAAAGAACCCAACTTGCCCCACTATTTATCCATAGCTGGGGAAATAAGCATGGAATTCATGCCTTTCCCAAGGGCATTGGCGTAAAATGAAATGCAAACAGCCCTGCTCAGGATTTTGAATTTGGAATGCTGATTCCATTTCATATAATGATAACCGTTACACTATGTATGCCTCTGAAAAATATATGATGTAATCCTTGGACTAAAAAAGTTTGGAGACATTAATCACTTTTTTTTTACAGATTGACTTCTTTGAGTTCAAGGACTCTCAATATTGGCAAACATCTATTCTTGTTGCTCTCACAATCAAAAACCATGTATTGATTTATTTTCCACAACAGACTGACTTTTAAGACAAATCTGTCTTCATTTAAATTTGCACTAATGCCCTCTTCTTCCCCAGTTATGAGAAAATAGTAGGGCAGGCTGGATTCTTTAGCCATTGCATCGTAACTAGTTTAGGAGAAAAAACTAAATTCAAACCAGAACTACTCAGTTGAAAAATTGATCAGGTGTTGCATTCTGTCTGAGATGGAGGGGTTGGGTAAATGTTATATAATCAAGGAATGATTTTTTTATATTAATCATTTTTCGTTAATTATATTTTATCATTCAGTTTGGTTGGGCTTTGAACTATTCGGGTTAAGAGTTCAGGTGCATAGTCATTGGGTGCAGTTTTACGCTCACGCGAAAAGGATATGACAATCACCATTGTCACCATAAACCCCCAGACAGGAAATGGGGCAAGAGTGTGGATGATGTCATGCCCGGAAGAGATGGTCCTGAGAATTTGAGGATTTTGAAAAAGAGTCAGTTGAGAGTTGAGATTGGACCATGGAGGCAGACAGTTGAGTTTGGGCTGTTAAAGATGTAGTTGGAGTTTTGCAGATCTCTACCAGCAGAGATCTTAGACATCACAAGATGTGCCAAGTATTGGGATGGGGTTAGTATAGTTAGAATTGTGTCTCTCTCCTTGTGTTGCCAAGAACCGAAGTCAGAAGTTAATAAAACCATTCGTACATGAAACGAGAGAGTCCATCTGTATTTGTATTTGACTGTATATGAATATGTATATGTACTGTTGTTATTGAGATAATCGTGATTATACAACATGAATACCTATTTTTCATTTAGTTATTTCCTTGAATATAAAAAAAAATTCCCCCGGTCTCTATAACATTATTTATAACATTCGTGGATATCATTGAATATTAACTTTTTGATAATTTACAATTATACTACACACATTAATGTATGCATTTACCAAGCCTTCTGGATGTGACAACACTAACACTTCAATTAAACATCAGTTATTTGTTTACACACAGTTAAATAATTAAACAGTTCTATTTCTAACAATTCAATTTATTATAAGTCATTTGTTTGCACTCTGTTTAAATGTCAAAATGTTTGAATGTTCCAAGTATTGCTATGCATTACTTACAATTCAATTAGACAGTCATTTGTTTACACACAGTTAATGGTCAAACAATTCTATTTCTAACAATTCAATAGGTCATTTATTTCACACAGTTTAAATATCAAACAGTTCTATTTGACCCATAGATAGGGCCCTATCAAGTACTACCACTTCAGGCCAGAATAGACCGGGGAGTGATTGCAATGAATGGGTACTCCGCATTCTCCAAACGCCAGCATTACTAGAGCCTCGACATCAGATTGCTTAGTGTCATATCCAGGACACTCATGGGGGAGTGTCTTAACCCTCTGCAGAGATGCAGTCAGTGTATTCTACAGCTGAATGGGCTGAATACCCATGAAGTTTATGGAAATTATTTCTACCAGTTTATCAATGCACACAAAATAGTATGTATAAAAAACAAGTTCTGGCATTAAATAGCCCAAAAGTGTTGATATGCCATCGAACAATATGACCAAATAACCAATCATTCTACAACTGAGTCGTTAAGGAATTATTCATTTTAGCAAGTGAGCTAGAACATAATTTTTATAAATGCAGATTTTATTTCTTTCTAGTCAGCCCATAAGTATCTCTTAGTGTCAAGTAATATCTTTCCCATGGAAAGATACTTTAGATCCTTCATTCTTCATCAATTAACACCAAAACAACAAACCTTTAATGTTAATTAACTGAGGAAAAACACTCAAGTACAATAGACAACAACAATCGTCTTGCGTCTTATTCAATCAAGTTAGAAATGAACTCTTACGTTGCATAAATGAAGAGTTGCAGTAATTGTCTGGAGAAGAAAAACAATAAAACAAGGTAGTAAAATCCAAATTACTTTTCTTCAGTGAGCCGTTGTCACACATGCTGTGCAATTGATAACAAAGCATTTTGAGTTGTTGATCTATCAGATTGATGGAAGAGGATAATCAAACTAACTTTGCAGTCGTGTCCTAATATGTCATAGGGAATGAACCTCTAGGTGTGATGCTGTCACTGATGACTGTGGGGGTCAAGCAAATCACACTTACCAGGGGCAGCTGTTGCTATGTAGACAGTGATGACTGATCATTTACTGGTTTTTATTTGGTTAGTTTGTTTAATGGTATATCAACCTTCATGGGTTATTTAATGTCAAAGCCACCCTTGTTGAGGGACAATAGTGCTACTGTTTAACCCATGGCTGAGGTGAGGGATAAGGAAGATCACATCTTTCCTAAGGGTATTAGCCCAAAAGTGAATGCAATAGTGAATGGAATTTGAACTTGCTTTCTACAATGTTATTGTCTGGTGCACTAGCCACTACACCATGGAGACTCCCCCTTTAATGGTTTTGGGAAAGCAAACATAAAAATACAAGTTATCTTAAATATAGGATCTTCCAAATTTAAAAATGTTCTTTACAGAGACTGTTGAAATATGTGACTTCTGGGTACAGTTGTTGCTTTGTAGATGATGATGGTGGTAGTGGTGAAGACTGATCATTGAATGGTTTTGTGAAAAGCAACACAAAAACACAACTTGCCTCAAATATAGGACCTTAAGTTTGTTTTAACTTTCTTTCCTGTGGTTATGGAAATATGGAGAAATGGCTCATGGTCACTAGTTGTTTTATGACATCAACCATTGTAGGTTATTTAATGCCAAGTCCTCTTTATATATATTAAATATGTATACATGATTTGCAAACATATTTTGTAGATAACATTCTTAAATGAGCCCGAGTTCTTTTATGCACACAGTTAAACGGTTTCAAGTATTGCTATATAACAGTCACAATTTGACATCAGTCATTTGTTTAAACACTTTGTTCTATTTAACCCATAGATAGGATCCTATCAGGTGCTACCTATCTGGATCAGAGTGGACCTGGGAGCAATGGCAATAAAGGGGTACTCCACATTCCCTAAATAATCAAGGCTGGAGCCTTGCCATCAGATTGTTTAATATCATACCAGGACACTCATTGGGGAAGGAGTCAGAGATGCAGTCAGTATATTCTACAGCACTTTACAAATCTTTCACATTCAATTGGGTTTCTGTTTGTTGCAGGAGGAAACAACTCGCTTTGATTTCTGAGGAATATTGAGTAACCCTTCATTAAAATTACTAATAGTTCCAGCAGAATAGGAATGGTCGTACTTGTTAGGGAGCCCATCGATAGGTCAAATAAATCTGTTTGAACATCATTAGTATTAGATAGGAATTACTATGAGCAAATTATTTGCATCAAATTTCAGCATTAAATAACCCATTAGTGGTTGATATGTCATCAAACTAATAAACCAAATCAAGCCGAGCCAAGCTAAGTTGTCTTATTTCTTTGTGGCTATTTTCTGTCTCATCCCTGCTTATCATTCCAGTCACAATTGCTCGGGACGGTAACAGTAGCAAATTCAACACAAGATTCCAGTCTGATATTATGTCCCAAGAGAGAGTCCAACCATCTTTTTTATTGACCAATAACAAAGATGGAACTGGCATTTCTGTTTTCCTTACACTGTGGTGGAACTAGTACTTCTGATTTCTAAGAACTCAAGATCCATATTAGTACAATCGCCTTAAACCATCTTACTCTAGCATCTACTGCAAAGAGACATGTACAATCCAAATCTTACATTTCATATCTCAAAAATAAAAAAAAGAAGTCTATTGGCATGTTTATTTCCAGCACTTAAAAGGACAGTTATAAACTTATGTTATCTGACTATATTAATCAAATTGCATAAATTGTAGTGTTAAATAATTTAAATATTGCATCTTGATTCATTTGAAGCCTCTTCAAAAACAAGATTTTTTGTACTTGGACTTTTGTTTTGAACCCTTGGGCTCTACCAGATTGTTTCACTGTTCAATTCCAGGATTTGAATTTAAATGTCTTCTTTTCAAGAAGGGAAAAAATAAGTAAAACAAACATTTGGGAAAATTTAAATGGATTTTCTATTTCTATTAACATTAGCATCTAATACGGTCCACAGACAACAATAAATTTTCAGAGATAATTAAATTTTTTTTGTGGGGAGCATAATTCAAACCATAACAAGTTACAAAATCTTTCTGCTCCAAGAATTCACTGCGAAATGAAAATGTAGAGAGTAAAAAGAAAAAGAAAAAATATTTCACCTTGAGTACATTTCTAGAGTTTTTTTTTTGTTTTGTCTTTCAATAGAATGCAGATCAGTCAAAATGGCACCAATAACTCTGCATATCCATAAATATTCATGAATCAACTTTTATTAAAAGTATTCACTTTACAGATTTATTTTTATGATAATTTATTTCCTCAAAGAAGCACAAAAATAAGGCAGATCATATGAGTAAAAACACAAAAACAAGAACAAAGAAAACAAAATACTCAAATTCCACCGGCAATCATGATGTCTTATTTTATTTCAGTAAATGCGAATGCATTCTGGGTATGAGATTAAACTGCAAGCCCAGAGGGATAAGACCCCTGCTCCTAATCAGTGTTCTGGATATGACATTAAGCAATCTGATGGTGAGGCTCTAGCCTTGGAGATTTAGGGAATGTGGGGTACCCTTTTGTTTCCACATCCAGTCTGACCTGGAGTGGTAGCACCCGATACGGTCCTATCTATGGGTTAAATAGAACTGTTTGAATATTCAAACTGTGTGTAAACAAATGACTTATGTTGAATTGCATTGTTAAAAATTGAGCTGTTTGATCATTAACAGTGTATAAACAAATGACTGTCAAAATGATTAATAGTGAACAAAATTATTTGTGTTAGATAAAAATACTTGACACCATTTAACTGTGTGCCAAAAATGAGTGATATTGAATAGAATTATGAGTGTTAAATAGCAATACATAAAACTTTAACTGAAAGCAAAAAGAGAGAGAGAGAGAGAAAAGAGCTCAGGCTTGTTTAAAAATGTTATCAACCAAATATGTTTACAAATCGAATTTAATGTATTTTTAAAGATGATTTGGCATTTGAGAAGTGTGAAGTCAGCCCTTTGTTGCCATTACTCCCAGGTCCATTTTGATCTGAAGTGGTAGTTCCTGTCAAGGTTCAATGTATTTGATGTTATATTTACAAATAATTTTTAATTACATCAACACATTGGCTTTTACAACATGGATATTGTAACTAAGTATGAAGTGTTTACCTACTTATCGATTTTGAAGATAAATTTTTCTATCATTTTTAATTAAAGACCATAACTGTAAAAATGTCTTCAGTATTAAATGACCCCAAAAGTATTGGCATGCCAAAAACCAACCAGCCAACCATATGTCCATTCATCTGTTATTTGTGGCCCAATTTCAGCCAATTTTTTTGAAATGGTAAGAGTTTTCTGAGAAAAGTTTTTTTTTTGGGGGGGGTAGTCTCAAGTGTAATGGCCCAAGTGCAGGACTGTTACCACAAAATAATTGAGTTCAAACTTCAGTCACACTGTTTTATTCACATTTGGACAAAACAACCTTGGGAAAGATATAGATCTCCTCATCCTTCCAGCTATAGGTTAAATAGTATTACTGCTGTTCTACAAGGATGGATGGCTTTGGCCTTAAATAACCCACAAAAGTTGATATGCCATTAAACAAAGAAATTTTTTAAAATTACAATAGGTAAAGATTATTTGATTTTTACTCCCCAAAAGGCTTTCTATGAAATAAAACATTAAGCAATTGTAAGGAAGCCATGATTTGCAAGTGAAGTTGGTTGGTAGTTTGGGTTTTATGGCATATCAACCTTTAAAGGTTATTTAATACCAAATCCATTTGTATGCAAATAGTCAGTTATATTTCAAACAATTCAGTTTAGCATGAGTACACAGTTTAATTGTCAAAAACATTTCTATTTCAAGCTATTCAGTTTATTCAAACAGTTCTAATTCAGCTAATTCAGTTTCGTATGAGTAGATTTTCTTTACACACAGTTAAATGTTAAAACAGTTCTATATTAAACAATTCAGTTTAGTGTAAGTGCAGTTCAATGTCAAAAATAGTTCCATTTCAAAGAATTCAATTTAGCATAAGCATTCAGTTTAAATGTAAGTACAGTTTGTGAAAAACATTTCTATTTCAAGCTATTCAGTTTAGTCAAACACTTCTAATTCAATCAATTCAGTTTAGCATAAGCATGCAGTATAAATGTAAGTTAAGTTTAATTGTGAAAAACATTTCTATTTCAAGCTATTCAGTTTAGTCGAACAGTTCGAATTCAATCAATTCAGTTTAGCATAAGCATGCAGTTAATTCTATTTAACCCATACATAGTGCCCTATCAGGTGCTAACATTCCGGGCCAGAGTATACCTGGGAGCAATGGCAATGTAGGGGTACTCCGCATTCCCTAAAGTTCCAGCATCACTGGAACCTCACCATCAGATTGTTTAGTGTCATATCCAGGAAACTCGTTAGGGCGAGGGTCTTATCCCTCTGCAGAGGTGCAGTTGGCATATTCTACAGCCCCAGTTGACTGGGCAAATTGCAAGTGAGGTATATATTTACCCAACCACTCCTTTACACTACAGACGGGATCTGATACAAAGTCAATTTTTAAGCAGAGTAAAGCTGGAATGAATCCAGAGTTTTCCTTCTCTGAGACTAATTGCCTAAACAAAGCTGAAGAACCCAGTCTACTCTATGATTTTCCCATAGCTAGAGTAGAGGACAGATGGATTCATGCCTTTCTCAAAGGTTTTAGCATTATGAGAAATGTTAATAGCCTTGTCCAAGATTTGAACTCGTATTGCAGATTCCATTGTCAACAACAATAACCATTATGTATAGTGCGATTTCATTTACAAATGACGTAAGATTTATGTCCCCATTTTTTGTTTTTGATTGTTTATCTTAAGTCATACTATCCAGCTTATTAAAATCATCCTTGAAATCTGTGGCACAAGATATTAACTGGCCAACTTTAAAGCTGAATGCAATACAAGTTGATACTGTAAGTCAATATTTGTCATATTCATGATATAAATATAAATAAAAATATAATATAAAGATTTGTTTTTTTTATAGAGGTTCAAAAGGAAAAATCAAGAATCTTTATTAAAAAGTTTATCTCATAAACAGACAATATCTTAAGAATAAATGCTTGATCATTGTATCTTTAATGAAATATTTCAAGTGCATAAAAGAGGCGACTTTTTTTTTTTTATTATTTCATAATATGAGGGATACTCTATAAGTAAAGAATGCTAAAAATTTTAATAGATACTACAACATATACAGGGAACCCTATATTATTGGATAGAGCTAATTTTCAGCTATAAAACAGTATTTCTCCATATCATCATCCCCACTAGCTATGTGTTTTCAACAATGATTCATGACAAGTTTGTAAGATGGTCACACTGAAAGTAATGACTTATGTTATCATGTGGTCTTTGGAGCTGATTGTGGTGGTATGGCAGTAGAAGTTGAACCTTCCTGCTAATAACTCATAACTTTCTTGTAACAGATAGCAGTTGAGTGGCAAAACATATGACAAAAAAGCAGAGATGTGTCAGTAAATTCCTCTGTAAAGAAAAAATTGTCACCTACAAGTATTCATCTGTCTCACAAACAGCTATCGTTAACAAGAGAAATTGTAATTGGTTCTTGCCATATCAACATCCTCATATGATGTGAGTGATGAACCACATTCAGCACAGTGGCTAATCCATGAAAGGAAGAGCATCGTGATCTACTCGTCTGTCCAAATTAGACTTATGAAAGATGAGGTGGACAATATTCTTCTGGTGATGATGCTATAATCACTGCAGTGAAAAAGTGAGATGCTTCTGCTGGTACAGATTTTTTATGAGTAAAAATAGATCACCAATGATGATGGTAACAACATGGAAAAATCGTGTTCTGTAGCTGAAAACTTGCTCTATTTAACAGTATTTTTGTGCTTCTAGTATCTGTTGTGGTAATTTACTAAGGCTTTTACTTAGATGTGGCACCGGGCCATATGAAGGGGGTACCCAATGAGACTCACACGTATAAGTTTACTAGCCTAGCTTGCTAACCATTACACCACCAGAGATGCAATTTACTAAGCTTTTTTTTGCTTAGATGTGGCACAGGGCCATATGAATGGGGCACCCAATGAGACTCGAACTCACTCTTGTAGGTTTGCTAGTCTAACTAGCTAACCATTACACCACCCGAGTAGTGGAAATAAATAGGAGTCATTGCTTTCACACCTTGTATAATAAAGTTATTTCTAATGATTTACCTAAAGAAATTTAAATGGGGTTGACTATGTTGGGGAAATAATATTTTTGAGCTGAAAACTTGCTCTATCCAACAATATTATTGTGCTGCCTGTGTCTATTCTAAGTTTACCTGATGTAAAACTATGCATATGTCCCCAGCTTCTATAATCTAAAACAGACATGGGTAAAATTTTTTGAGAAGTGGACCGCATGAAACGCAGATCATCACCACGCAAGCTGCACAACTAAAGAAAAAAAAAGTACTTTTTCGTTGAAGGTACGTCAACCATTTTTATTATAGAAGACCATTCATATGGTAAAAAGTAAGTAAAGTTGACGACTGTAGACGAGGGCGACCAGAAGGCTCCCTTTTCAATAGCTACTACACCGAGGTGTAGGGGAAGGTGCTACTCCTTTCCCTGGATTCCTCCACTTTACCCTTGATACGTATCTTATATTGCTGTTAAGCAAGGAGGTATCAAGTACCATTTTAAAAGTCTTTGGTATGACGCAACCTGAGATTGAACTCAGACCATTGGCGAACACTCTACTCACTTGGCCAATGAGGTTGCTTATAAAAAAAAAAAGGGAAAATTTATTTTTCTCTTCGGTAAAAAGATATTTTCCATAAAAATATTATTGTCTTAGTGTAATATTATCACCGATATTAATGTAATTAACACACTTTGGTGACGTGATGCATAATGGGATGATCAAAAGAATAAAATTAATACATCTCTTTGCTAAAGTCCTCAGCCACTTGCCCAGATGGAGGGGGCTGTAGAATACACCGACTGCACCTCAGCAGAGGAGTAAGACCCCCACCCCAAACGAGTGTCTTGATATGACACTAAGTAATCTGACGAGGAGGTTCCAGTATTGCAGGAGCTTTGGGGAATGAGGAGTACCCGTTCATTGCCATCGCTCCCAGGTTCATTTTGGCCAGGAGTGGTAGCACCTGATAGGGCTCTATCTATGAATCAATTAGAACTAAACTGCATACTTATGCTAAACTGAATTGTTTGAAATAGAACTGGTTTTTGACGATTAAACTGTGTAATCCTGCTAAAATTAACTGTTTGAAATAGAACTGATAATTTGTATAAAAATGAATTTGGCATTAAATAACCCGAAAAGATTGATATGCCATAAACCCAATCAAGCCAAATCATAAATATTTAATATATATGTATAAAAATGGATTTGGCATTAAATAACCTATGCCAAACCAAACGAAATCTTCGGCCACTTTAAACTATTGTAAATTTCTACTAATTACCAACTTATAAGCGTGTATTTTGTATTGCGTTTTTTACATATGAAACATTGGTTCTGTTGGATTTATTTCGGTTTTTTTTATTATATTTTGTTTTAGGAGTTCTGAATGAAATGGAAAGATGCGAGACCACCCGCAAAAATAACGGTGCAAAAGTTTCCGGTCACCTCATGCAAACCAATTAAGATACAGTGTTTTAAAACAAAACAAAAGAGTTTTCCCACTAATATACAAATATTTTTTTTCCAATGGCGCCGATTTTTCTTAAATATAGTAAAAATTCTTACATCTAAAATCTTGGCAAAAATTTTGCTTTGATAACACGGGCATGTCCCGCTCCTGGTTTTCTTGTGGTCCGCCAGGCGGATCTTCCCTTTGGGCTATATATAATTAGCTGATTGAGTTGATTATTCGGCGTCTGAGGTACTTCAATAGGATAATGCTGAAGGGACCAAGAATTTTGGGGTCTAGCCGCGCACGAGTCTTGATTTGTGTGTGACTGCCCACCATAGAATGACCTTGTGTCTCATATCAGCAGGGCTGGAAGTCGGTTAAATAGCCATCATTGTGAAAATTCCGAAATGAATAAAGATGACAGTGAAGATGGCCAAGAATTTGTGTCAGTGCGCAAAGAAACTCGGTATTTCAAGGAGTGGCATCTCAGAAATTTTCTCGAAGTTTCAAGGCACTGGAAGTGTTTCGGATTGATCAAGATATGGTCGTCCTCGAAGGCTGCAGCGCAGGATGGTACGGAAACTAATAAAAACAGCAAAAAGTCCGCCAAAGAAAACTACAAGACAAGTGATGAGAGAGTACGACTTGTACAATTTGATGTCAGTCAACACCATTAAGCACATCCTTCGAGAAAGGGTGCGTTGCAGCTAAGAAACTAGCATTAATCAAGAAGCATTTGAGAACATGATTAAGTTGGTCAAAGAGAAAATAACTATGGGGTGTAGATGCTTGGAATAAGTTCATATTCAGCGATGAAACTAGAATGGAGCTGCGTTCGAAAAAGCAATCATTTGTCAGAAAGCCTCTTGGTAAGCGAAACGACCTACGTTACACGACGATAGCAGTGAAGTTAAAGGGTAAGAGTCCTTTGCTTTGGGGATGCTTAAAAAGTAATGTTTCAAGACAGTTTGTTAAACTTGATGGTAGCTTGAATAATGTCAAATACATCCAGTTAATGAAGGATAATTTGATATCAGACTTGGATAAAGGTGAGATTCTTTAGCATTACGAAGCTCCATATAATAGGGTTTGGCTGATGAATGTGTTGAAAGATTGGCCAAGATAGAATGTTTTAAAACAGAAAAATATCTATAATGAACATTTATTAAATAATGTTTATTTCAAGAAGTTACAGTATATTGTTAAAATTTAGTGTGGCTCCCGTTAGCTTGAATAATTGCTCCAATGTTCTTGGAAAGAGAAGAGCATACATCTTTCACTATCTTCACAGGTATGAGATACCATTCTCTGTGGCTGAGCTCCCACAACTCTTCAAGATTGTTTGGGTTCTTCTAACGGATTCCTCTCTTTAGTTCTGTCCACGTTTGCTCGATGATATTCAAGCCAGGGCTCTGAGTTGGCCCACATATTTTTAAACCAATCAAGTATTTCCCCCCCGCAAAACCATTCATACCCGTTTTGATTCACTTAGGGGTTATAAAAGAAAGCGATGAACCAATTCTACAGATCGCCGCTGCTGACAGAATGAAGCCACGCCACTGAACTGTTCTCTTACTTCGCCCAAAACCTGAGAGGTGCCACGCTGTCAAGCAAAGAAATATTCCCCCTTCTTACACCAAAACCAAACAAAAGGAAAATTACTACTACAGAAATTAAACACTGGACCAGCGAGCGAAAAAAAACAACAACCACGTTGGAAATTATTTGCGAGGAACACATACTACCTCAAAACATTGTTTTATACATCCGACACATCTCGCAATATCCCCGACAACCTATACTACAAAACTTAATGATTAGTTATGAAAATGAACCCAACAGGGTTTCATGTGTGAAAAACGCAATGCGAAACACCCTCTTATAAGTTAGCAATTAACAGAAATTTACAATTGTTTAAAGTAGCCGAAGATTTTTGCACAGTACTGAAGTTGAAAAATCAATGTATTGAATATGAATATGATCCGTGTGCGGAAGGAAAAAAATTGAATATTTTCTTTAAATAATAGGTGCATAGTTAACAATCTGACAATTAGATAATTTGTTTTGTCGTTTTTAAATTGAAAGGTAACGTTAATACAACAATATATAATAAAAATGTACATAAAAGTATTAAGATTGGTTTCTAGTTTATTCATTTAACTATCATAAAAAGTGAACAAATGAGAATGAAACGAGACAATCAAAATTTTAATAAATGTTATTTTCCAAGTGAAATTAGGCGGGCTATTCAGAAAGAATCGCGCGCGGCATCCACCCCATGACTGATCTAGAACAAAGCAGTCCATATTATTAACGCATAATAATACTTCTAGGTATCTGTCTTGTTCTCCCCTACACCATAAGGCCAAAATGTAATATAAGGTTGGTTTAAAGTGGAGTGTTCTTCATGAAGCATGCCTCCCAGTAGGTAATTTTAAAAAACTGCTCCATTCCTCTGTTATTCTTCTTTCCGGATATCTCAGGCGCCAAGCAATAAACCCAGCCTTTGTGAGAGAGCATTTGCTTATCATATACCATTTGACATATGTGCCCATTGGCTTGACACGAGTAAGGATCCTTTTATACGATTTATAAACTTTTCAGTGGGTATTATATCTACTAACAAACAACATGGTGATATCTAATTGACACAAGAATTTCCAAAAGTAAGTTTTAATAGATAATTGTGCCGTGTTATTCATTTTTAATTTGATTCTTTCTTATCTTCGTGTATAAGTATTTTTGTTGATAACTTTTATAAAAAAAAGTCATTGGAGTGTAAGCATGTTGTATAGCTGTATACAACTATACACGGGAACATAATCAACTGATAATAACGACTTCAATAACGAACGAATACACTTCTTTACAAAAATATAAATCTCTAACACTTTATTTTCGAAAGGGTGATGTTCTGTTATGTGTGAGAGAGGAGTAGAGACAGGTACAGACTGCTATATTGACCCCAGTTCACCTCTTGACTATAGCAGCAATTCTTTCTCATCTCGACTGGGTTGCTTAACTGTGGGTCCCGAGGGCCAAGCCCTCAGTCTGCAAACTGGTTCTCACGCTGGTATTCCTACCTCCGACTGACCAACGGCTGCGGGCACCCTGTCTATATTCTTCCTTAACGTCCGCCTATTTCCGCTCTTCTTCGGCTTATTTACACCGGTGCATCTCTTGATTGACGGTTTGGTCGAGGGTCAATATATAACAAGCATAAAAAGAAATAATTACAACTTCTT
Organism: Sepioteuthis lessoniana; assembly: GCA_963585895.1. Lineage (NCBI taxonomy): Eukaryota > Metazoa > Mollusca > Cephalopoda > Myopsida > Loliginidae > Sepioteuthis > Sepioteuthis lessoniana. Next base: position 17,344 of record CAUZXS010006233.1, on the reverse strand, counting down.
GATTCTACTTTCTCATCTGTTTATTTACCTGTAATTTAGCAAAGAGATAAAATTCTTACAGTATTTACATCTATCAAAACATCAAGAAGAAAAATAAAAATTAGTGGAGAGTGGAGTCCCTGTAGCACACATAATAATAAGCAAGGCCGAACTTATAGGGATTAAATAAGAAATTAAAAAAACAATAACACAAAAAATGAAATAAACACGAAATAAAATACAAAAATATCAATTTCTCATAAGGCTTCAGACAGGAAGTGCAATCTAAACATGTCTGAAGAGATGGGCTTCCTGGCACCAAAGAGAAACATTTCTTCAGTTACTGCGAGATGCCCTGACTGAACGGATCTTCCTTTCTCTCTTGGCTGTCAGTAGGAACACATGTGCTTTGCTAAGGCCTGAGACCTTAGCCGCGCATTTTTCATAGCAGCCTCAGCTGACCATAACCGACTGAACACAGACACACATGGCGGACCCTCAAATTCCCAATTTGCCTAAAATGATTCCATTCCTCAAACGCCTTAACTGGGAAGCACAGCCATTTCTGCTGGTCCAATTAAACATACCACACCCGAAGATAGTCGTAAACCCCGTAAATAAAAGTTGAGTTAAAAAGTATCCTTGTCTTTCTTCTTTCCGTCTTTAATTCCTTTTCAGCTTCAATGAAAGAAAATAACAAGTGAAGTCGGGCCATTACGTTCACTTTTCGACAAATACCCTTGCAAAAGGCATGAAGTACCTTATAGCTAAAATAGTACCACTACTGCCCTTCTTCAAGGATGGCTTTGGCATTAAATAATCCAAGAGAATTTATAAGCCATTAAACAAAGAAACTAAAATAAACTAAACCAATCCAAACGAGAAATTTCAGTTTTTGACAATTAATTGTGTATATTTTGCGATAGATTCGTTTTTGCTTTGTCTAAAAATATCAAGCCATTCTGAGAATAGGAAATTCAAATAGACTTCAAATAATAAAAAAAAAAGGAAAGCAGAAAATAGTTGTTTTGCAAAATATATTATTGTGTATTCAGAAATCTTGTAAAGCTTAGATAAATTTTATTACAACTTTATTTTCTCTCTATTGAGTGAGTATTCAGCTAGAGATGTTAAATATAATTTTTAACGTTTACCTAATATTCCATGAAGAATAAAAAAAAGTGTTATAAACATCCTTCTTTAAAAGAGCATGTCACTTCTGTTTATAGATATTTGCAAGAATTATCATATAAACAGATTACTATAGTAGATTTCACCTGAATTAGAGATGAAGAATAATCACTATCATTTACTGATGTAGTCAAAATCCTTTTCTTATTTGGGTTTATATAGTTCTTACAAGAAAATGGTTTCGTTTCTTTGTTTAATGGCATTTACCGCCCAGCAAGCTGGGGCTGTAGGATATGTTGACTACATCTCCGTAGAGGGGTAAGACATCCCCCAACAAGTATCCCGGATACGACACCAAAGTTTATTTGATGGTGAGGCTCCTGTCCTGGAGCTTTGGAGAATGCAGAGTACCCCTAATTGCTATTACTCACATGTCCACTTTGACCCGGATAGGTCAGGTTGGTTGGTTGGTTGAGTTTTATGGCATATCAACTTTTGTAGGTTATTTAACGCCTAATCCATTTTTATGAAAATAGTTCTATTTGAAACAATTCAGTTTAGCATAAGTTTAAATGTAAGTGCTGTTAAATTGTGAAAATCATTTCTATTTCAAGCTATTCGGTTTAGCCAAGCTGTTTTAATTCAGCTAATTCAACTTAGTATGAGAGTAGGTTTACTTATCACACAGATATCAAAACAGTTCTATATTAAACAATTCAGTTTAGTGTAAGTACAGTTTCAATGTCAAAAACAATTCCAGGATAGGTCAGGTTTGTTAGGGTCTCATCTAAGGGCCAAACAAAACTATTTAATCATTTACAATACTTGAAATTATTCAACTGTGTGCAAACAAATGATTGATGTTAAATTGAATTATTGGTATAATGTAGCAGTGCTTGAAACTATTTAACTATGTGCAAATAAAACTATTAGTGTTATATAGCAATACTTGAAACCATTTAATTGTTTTGATACAAATGAGTTCTAACACTATTACAAATAAAGTTACTTATGAATTATTCACTTATGAGGATGTCAATGCACACAAAAAGAAATATATGTGTTATAATCAAACAGGCGACATTTCCTCTCTAGAAGGAACCCTTCTTAAACTAGTAGACAAATTCACTTACCTAGGAAGCAGTGTCTCATCAACCGAAAAGGACATCGACACGCGGCTAACGAAGGCATGGACAGCTATCAATAGGCTATCGATCATATGGAAATCAGACCTAACCGATAAAATGAAACACAGTTTCTTCCAGGCAGCTGTCGTATTGATACTGCTGTATGATGCACTACATGGACGCTAACAAAACGGATGGAGAAGAAGCTAGACGGCAATTACACAAGAATGCTGCGAACAATCTTGAACAAGTGCTGGCGGTAACACCCCACAATACACCAACTATACGGCCACCAGATTCCTATCACGAAAACTATCCAAGCTAGACGAACCAGACATGCCGGACACTGCTGGAGAAGCAGGGACGAGCTCATAAGTGATGTTCTCCAATGGACCCCCACATATGGCCGGGCAAAAGCAGGACGACCAGCACGAACATACATACAGCAGCTATGTGAGGATACGGGATGTAGCCCTGAAGACCTGCCAGAGGCGATGAACGATAGGGAAAATCGGCGAGAGAGGGTCAGGGATATCCGTGCTAGCAGCACGACATGAGGATGATGACGATGAGGATGTGAACTTGGTGTAATGGTTATTGTCGTAGAAAATGAACATGGTGACCCGAGTTCAAATCTTCGCCAAGACTGTTAGGATTTCACATAGCACTGATACCCTTTCCCAAGGGTATGAATCCAATTATTCTCCTTCTAGCTATAAGTAAACCAGTCAAGGAGAAAGAAAACTGAATTCAAACCTCTCAAACTCCGCTAAAAAATTGATCTTGTGTTCCATCTGGTTAATGAAGAGAGGGTTGATAAATACATGCAAACTTTTCTCTGAGAATATATATATAATATGTACATATATATATATATATATATATGTATAGACAGGACTAGGTATTAGATAACCATTAAGGGTTGATATGCAATAAAATCCTAAAAACAAAACTAATGGTACATAAATCTTTGTGGGTTATTTAATGTTGAAGCCATCCCTGCAGAAAAGCAAAAGTCTGGGGCTGTTAAATATGTCGACTATTCCTTTGCAGAAGGGTAAAAGCACCCCAACCAATGAGTGTTCTGGGCATGACACCAAATTACATCTGATGGTGTGGCTACTGTCCTGGAGCTTTGGGGAATGTGGAGTACCACTTCATTGCCATTACTCCAAGGTCCACTCTGATCCAGAGTGGTAGAGCTTGTAAGGGTACCATCTATAGGTTAAATAGAATTATTTGATCATTCACTATATTTTAAACCATTTAACTGTGTGCAAGCATTCAAGCTCGAACTTGTTTAGAAATAAAGATATCCACAAACTATTCACTTAAAAATCATATATATATATATATATATATATATATATATATATATATATATATAAAAGTAAAGTTGGCGACCAAAGTCGAGGGTGACCGGAAGGCTCCCTTTTCGATAGCTACTACACCAAGGTGTAGGGGAGGGCGCTACTCCTTTCCCTGGATTGCTCCACTTTACCCTTGATCTGTACCTTATAATGCTGAGTGTTAAGCAAGGAGGCATCAAGTACCATTTTTTGAGTCTCGTATTACTCGACCTGGGATTGAACCCGGGTCTCCTGGGCCTTTGGCGAACACTCTAACCATTATGTCAATGTCCGGATGTATATAACAGAGGAATATTTGATAAATAGAATTAATAAAATGTTAAATAGTAATACTTAAAACCATTTAACTGTATGTAAATAAATGATTAATATGAAACAGAATTATTTGCGTTAGATAGCAGTACTTGAAACTATTTGCAAAGAAATGATTAATATCAATTATAATATTAGTGTTAGATAGTAATACTTGAAACCATTTAACTGTGTGCAAACAAATAAGCTGTAATGACTTGTTTAAAAATAAAGTTACCTACAAATCCAATTCATGTATAAACAAGATTTGGCATTAAATGACCCACAAACAAAACTCAAACCAAAATTGCAGAAAGACAGTAGTGATGCTATTCAACTTATAGCTGGGAAGGGGAACAATGGATTCATGCCTTTCTCAATGATATCAATCCAAAAGTGAATGCAACAGTGGGTCTGGAATTCAAACTTGATTCCTACAGGGTCATAGCCCAAAATTATTAAATGTTAGTTTGGTTTTATGGCATATCAACTCTTGTAGGTTTATTTAATGCCAAATCCTGTATATACATATATTAGATATATGATTTGTAAACACATTTTGTTGATAACCTTTTTAAATGTACCTGAGCTAATTTTTTTTTTTTTTGCACACAGTTAAATGGTTTCAAGTATTATATTGTAACAGTAACAATTTAACAGCAGTCATTTGTTTGCATACATCTAAATGGATAGACATGATTTCTTACATGAATCACTTGTTGGTAATTTGATTTGTAAATGAGTTAGAACTAATTTGTTTGCATATTAGTATTACTGTTTTTTCTGCACAATTAAATGGTTTCAAGTATTGCTATTTAACACTAATAATTCTATTCAATATTAATTATTTGTTTGCAGACACTGAAGTGGTTACAAGTATTGCTATTCAACACTAATAATTCAATTCAATATTACTCATTCGTTAGTTCACAGTGAAATGGTTTCAAGTATTTTCATGTAACACTAACAATTCAATTTAACCCAAGTCATTTGTTTGCTCATAGTTTAAATGTCAAACAGTAATATTTAATCCATAAATAGGACTCTTTTAGGTGCTAGCACTCTGGGCCAAAGTGGACTTGAGAGTGATTGCAATGAAGGGGTTCTCTATTCCCCAAATGTCCAGGGCTGGAGCTTCACCATCAGATTGTTTAGTGTCTTATTCAGGACACTTGTTGGAGGAGTCTTACCCCTCGGCCAGGATGCAGTTGGAGTATTCTATAATCATAGTTGACTGGGTTCTTATTAAATGTTAGATAGGATTACTAGAAGCTGTTTTACTTTATGCAAATTATTCATATTAAGAATAGATATTTGAAGATACAATTGTTTACAAATGATAATTATTAGTTACTTGAAATCATGTAATTGTATAAATCATCAGTTACCTTATTAGTAGGGCTTATCATATGCTGACTAAATTCTCTGTTAAGTCAACCCCCAGTCCCAAAAAGAGATCCTGTGTATGACATGAAACTGCATCTGGTTGTGAGGCTCTACTTCTGGAGCTCTGTGTCACCCCTTTATTTTCGATTACTCCCAGGTCCACTTTGACCTAGAATAGCAGTACAAGTAGGGGTTCCATCATTGGGTCAAATAGATCAGTTTAGAAATTATTAGTATCTGATTGGAATACTTGAAACTACAAAACTATGTGCAAAAAATTATTATTAAATAGTTACTTCAAGCCTTATAATTGCAAGAAAAAAGAAAAAGTGACTGACCCCAGCATAGAATATACTTGAAAGAGTCGACATTCTTTAAAACCAATGAACCAATCAATCATGGGTTCAATCTCTGAATCAGCCAGTGGTTGGTAAGTCATATATTTTGGTTCAGTGGAAGAGACAAGGATGAATTTACAAGTAAGAATTAATTGATACTGATTATTCTCCAAGTATGGACAGTAGAATAAGAATACGCAAACACTATGGATTGAATAAAGGGTCAGTATATAGTTGCAGGTATATCAAAGAAAGTTGGTTAAGACAATGAAAAGATGATCATGAGAAAGTTGTCAATATCGGGAAAGGAAAAATCAGACACGTGGTCACAAAAAAATCACACTCACTTTACTGCTGATGTTACTACTTCCCACTGGAGGCACTTGTGATGTAATAGATATTGTCATAAGAAATGGACATGGCAATCAGGGTTCAAATCCTAGAAGAAGCTGTTTGCATTTCACATAGCACAAATACCCTTGAGAAAGGTATGAAACTAACTATTCTCCTTCCAACTATGTGTAAAATAGTTTGGCAGACTGGGCTCTTTAGCCTTGGTATGACAACCAGTCTAAGAGAAGGAAAACTCTAAATTCAAACCTGTTAAATTCAGGGTAAAAAATTAAAAAAAAAAAAAAATTGACCTTATATGACATCCTTCTTGAGTGGAGGGGTTGGTAAATATATTCTACTTCTTACTGGATCAGTCACAAAAACAGGCAGACGTTAAGTGGAATTTTCAACTCAATCAAGAAAAGATCTCTTCTTTGGTGGATCATAGCCCATCCCCATTGGTGGAGGGTTAGCTGTTTTGCTTAGACCTGAAATTTAGGTTGTATCTTGTTGCTTCCTAGGTAATTAACAGACTTTCCCTTTTCAAAAATTCACAAGTTTTGTGCACAATCATCTCTCACATCTGCATTGAGATTTATTGTAATTGACCTTTTATTGTTAGTCACTGGTGATGGAATTTGGCCACAACATTAAATTTAGTTCTAATTTCACTGACTAAAATTGACATTTAAAGAATGCAGGTTGGTATGAATGACTAAATAAAAGTAAAGTAGGTGACCAGAAGGCTCCTTTTTCAATAGCTACTACACCGAGGTGTAGGGGAGGGCACTACTTCTTTCCCTAAATTGCTCCACTTTACCCTTGATCCATACCTTATAATGCTGTGTTAAGCAAGGAGGCATCAAGTACCATTTTTTGTGTCTTTGGTATGACTCGACCTGGGACTGAACCCAGGTCTCTCGGATCATGGGTGAACACTCTAACCATTATGCCATAATAACAGTAACAACAAAGATGAGGACACCAGTCCAAGTTCCTATTGTAAATTGTGTTCACTTTCACAAGATGATCACAAACTACCAAATATTTTATGGCAAACACAGACATTGTTTTCATGTGAAAATATTGTAACTGTTAATGTGCAAAACTTTGCAATATAATCAAATTCTTATGAATGATAAAATCCGTATTAACAATCGAAATATCACAGGTTGCTTTTAATCAAGACATTTTCATCATTTTCATGTTATTCTTAATATTTTTTACTCTTTCAATCATTTCAAGTAAAACTTCCATTTTTTTTTCTTTCCATGAATTATGTGAGAAAATTTTGGCTTTTCCTTGTTCCAGAGTAGAAAGTGTTATTTTCTAATTAGTTATGTGTGAAGTAAATGGAAAAGATTTATTTTCCTCTTCAAACTTTGTTTATTTGGGTTTTATGGCATATCAACCCTTGTAGGTTATTTAATGCCAAATCCATTTTTATACAAATAAACGCTTTTATTTCAAACAATTTAATTTTGCATAAGTAAACAGTTTAATTGTCAAAAACATTTCCATTTCAAGCTATTCAGTTTAGTCAAACAGTTCTAATTCAAACAATTCGGTTTAGTATGAGTATAGTTTTTGTTTACACACAGTTGATTGTCAAAACACTTCTATTTCAAACAATTTAGTTTAGTTCAGTTTTAATGTCTAAAACATTTCTATTTCAAGCAATTCAGTTTAGCATAATTGTGCAGTTGATATGTCAATTTCAAGCAATTCAGTTTAGGTAGTTGGACATGGACCCAAATATGAGTCCTTGCACAGATACCAGATCATAGTTTAAGCTTGACCATGGGATCCAGTGCTATACAAAGGTGTCAATAATCCAGCTCGCCCACCTGAAGGTGGCCTAGCTGAAGCTGAGAGCCTTCTGGCCTCAAGTCTACCGTAGATGGACAATGACCTATCCGACATGAATGCAAGACGGCCTGGCTAAAAAGCTGGTGGGGAAGCAAAACCAACAGCAAATTAATGCAGCTGGCCTTATCCCCAAAGCAAGGGTCCTTCAAAATTTGCTTTTCCAACCTGGATTATCAAAACATGATGGGAGACTATATTGTTGGGAGGGTTTGTTTTGGCTTGGTTTCTTTGTTTAATGGCATATAAACCTTCATGGGTTATTTAATGCCGAAGCCATTCTTCAATGGAACAGGAGTGGTACCATTTAACCCATAGCTAGGAGGATTAGGGGGTTCATACCTTTCCTAAGGGTATATGTCTGAAAGTGAACATAATAGTGTGACTGGAGTTTGAACTCACTATGATTTTGCAGTCCAGCACTTTAATCATTACACCATGAAGACACCCTCCTGTTGGGAGGTGGGGATGATATATGAAAATGATTTTTTCATAACTGGAAAATCTTGAAAAAAATGATTACTTCCAAATATTTTAGTATAACTTTATGACAAATACAGGACTGGTTACCATGCCAAGGCTAAAGAGCACAGTCTGCCCTACTATCTTACCACCAGCTGGAAGAAAAATAGTTTGATTCAGATTTTTATTTTTTATTTTTTATTTTTTTTTTTTTTACACACCTTATGTAAATAAAAATGTGCAAATTTGATTTTACATTGTTGTGTTGACAGTATGGAGTTCTCTAACTCTTTCACCAACCATCCCAATCATTCATTGCACCTGACAGGTCCTCTAGACTGCAACCAGTGTCCACATAGTGCTGATATAACAAAGTCTTTCCTGATTAGCCAATACTGGCATATTCATTTGTAGGAGTCCATAGGAGAACATCACTTATGAGTTCATTGCTTTTCTAGTAGTACCCTGCATGTCTAGTTTGTCTCACTTGGATCGCTTGTGAGATGGGAAGTAAGTGGCCATACACTGTTGCTGTTTTGTAGGGTGTTGCTTCCAAGCATTATCCAGGGCACAAAAGTTAAGTTTTAAAGGGAGTAATAGAGATTTTCTATGCACAACATTATCAATTAAGAAATAACACATACTATTAAGGAATAAAATTTGGGCATAAAAAAATGTCTATTTTAATGTATATTATGATATGAATTTATGTGAAATAACAAGTAAGTTCCTGAATTGACCATTGATTAAATCTATATTTACAACATAATGGTTGATGATATTTTAACTATATGATCTAATTGGGACACTAAACTGTGAAAGTTTGTTCCCTTGACTCAGTTGATGAAAAATGATCACATTTTTTTTATTAACCATTTTACGTATTTACCTATCTCTCCACATGAGCAGGATATGACACAAGGTCAGTTTTTTATGCAGAGTATAAAAAGGCTTGAATTCATAGTTTTCTTTCTCATAGACTGGTTGCCATATCAAGGCTAAAGAGCCCAGTCTGCCCTACTATTTTACACAGAGTTGGAGGGAGAAAAGTAGGATTCTTACTTTTCAAAAGGCTATTAGCTCTATGCGAAATGCAAAATGCTTCATCTCAGATTAGAATTCGGGTCACTGTGTTCATTTCTTATGACAATAAGCATTACTCTACAGGCATCTACATTAATTATTGTAGGATTCTCAAGAATGTTGTACTCTTTATACTTTTTAGGGAACAGTGCTGCTAAATAGAAAATGGTTTTATTTCATATTCATTTAAGAACATTCTTGAACATCCAAAATTGTGTAACATTATTTCCTTAGCTAGTTGAGTGCACTGGATAGGGCATGAAACTGCATCTGATGGTGAGGCTCCAGTCCTGGAGCTTTGGGGAATGTGGAATACTCCTTCATTACCATTACTCCCAGGTCCACTCTGCCTTGTCGTAATAGTACCTGTTAGGGTCCTATCTATGGGTCAAATAGAACTATTTAATCATTTACTATTTTTGAAACCATTTAACTATGTGTAAACAAATGCTTGATATTTAATTGAATAATTTATATTTGATAGCAATGCTTGAAATCTTTTCACTTTGAACAAACAAATGAATAATGTTGATTAGAGTTATTAGTGTTTAATAGCAATACTTGAAACCACTTAACTGTGTGCAAATAGAATTATGAGTGTTAGATCACAAAAATGAGCTCTGGTCTGCTGAAAATGTTACTAACAAACTATTTGTTTGCAAATCATAAATATCTAAATTTACGACAAAGGTAGATGACATTTTAACTATATGATCCAATTGGGACACTAAATTGTGCAAGTTTGTTCCCTTGACTCAGTTGATGAAAAATGTTGATCACATTTTTTTTTATTATCCCTCCATACAAGCCGGATGTGACACAATGTCAGTTTTTTTATGCTGAGTATAAAAAGGCTTGAATTTATAGTTTTCTTTCTCATAGACTGGTTGTTATATCAAGGCTAAAGAGCCCAATCTGCCTTACTATTTTACCCTTAGTTGGAGGAAGAAAAGTAGGATTCTTAACTTACCAACCAGGATTTGGCATGAAATAACCTAAAAGGGTTGATATGCCATTAAATACAACTATCAAATGAACCATCCTTTTCTTACCTCTCACTCAGTCTAGTATCAATGAATCAGCCAATTTTAATGTATGATATGATGTGAATTATGTGAAATATCAATTAATTTCTTGAATCGATCATTGATTAAATTACTTCAGGTTTAACATATGGGTTGATATTATAACGTTATATCCCAAATGTATAACTAAATTAAAATCATTGCCCAGTTGGCAGGGGCTGTTGGATATGCTGACTACATCTTTGCAGAAAGATGAGAGTCCTGGATATGATGCAAAAGTGCCTTTGATGGTGTGGCTCAAGTCCTGAAGCTTTGCTGAATGTGTAGAATCCCTTCATTGCTATTACAACTAGGTTCACTTTGACCCAGAGTGGTAGTATACATTTGGGTCCCATCTATGGGTCAAATAGAACTGTTGAACCACTTAACTGAGAGGAAATAAGTGATTAATATTCAATTGAATTATTAGTATTAGATAGTTAAATGGTTTCAAATATTGCTGTGTGCAAACAAATGAGCTCTGGCTTGTTTAAGAATATTACCAATAAACTATTCAGTTAAAATCATATATGGAAATAGGTTTTGGCATTAAATAACCCTTAAGAGTTGATATAGCATTAAACAAAATAATCTAAACCAACCTGAGACAAGAACTTAAGATTAGGAAAAACAGAAAAAGGACGCTAAAACTGCTTATGATTTTTGGGGTTATTTTTTTTTAAATCACTTTGTTGACATTTACCCAAACTTATGCATTATGCTGTGAGTATTACATCACCAGTTACTGTTGCAAGTGCTGAAATAAGTTTTAGTAAACTAAAACTGATTAAAAAAAAAAAAAAGAAAAAAAAAAACTATCTGCAACCTACAACGAGAGATGACAGACTGAGTTAACATGAGTGGTACTATCTGCAAGGGTCCCATGTTTGGTTCCAATAGAACTGTTTAAACATTTACTTAAAACATTTTCATTGCATACAAACAAATGATTAATATTAAATTTAATTATTAGTATTAAATAGCAATACATAAAATGATTAAACTGTGACGAAACAAATGAGCTCTAGCTTGTTTAAAAAATCTTAACTACAAAATATTCACTGAAAAATCATATGTATAAAAAGGATTTGGTATTAGATAACCTAAAAAGGTTGATCTGCTATTAAACAAAAAAGAAACAAAAAAAACAACAAACCTAAATTAAAATCAATGACTTTACATTTGGTTTTTATCCAAGGAAGAATGAAGGGAACCATTGTTTGGTTGTGTTTATGGCATCAAATGGCTTTAAACCAGTTCCGCTCAAAGAGATTCTCATTGTATAGTTTCTTTTAATAATAATCTTACTGTCACTCAAAAATCCAAGCAAACAAAAATTCTACTTAAATATGATTAGAGTTACATGGTGAAGTTGACCTTCTTGTGCTGAGACAGTGCCAGATCATCAATTATGGCTTTACATGGGTTCTCCAAGTATAACAGCTAGTTTGCTGTCAAAATGATAATGATAATATACATAAAGAAAGTCTATATTCTCCCTAGAGACCATTCTTATCAAGCATTATTTTCCAGTACAGAGATATTCAAAGCCTTTCAAATTGTTTTTGACTTTGAAATGAATTCAGCTGTCTTATATTTCTATGCTGGGTTTTGCTGTCAATAGTTTCCTGTTAGACAGAAAGTTTGAGGCTGATTCCCTATAGTCTACTTGCTAAGCCTCATTCTGTCATCTAACAGGAAGAAAATTCATGTTAGACTCAAAGAGATCCATTTTTAGAAGGTTTTCTTTCTTATCAGAAATAGTGAAAACAGATTAAAAGGTATTCATTTAACTCAAACAAGAAGCACTGAAAATTTGGGAAATTAATGATGTTCATAGTGACTTTGCTTTATAGTCCTGTTTCAAACTTATCTTAGCTTAATAAATACTGACGTTACTTTATTGCCAACTATCAATTAAAAAATTAGGACATTTTCTTTGATTCTAAAAAACATAAAAAAACCCCCATAAAACAAGTGGAGGAACTTGAGGTGTAATAGTTATTGTTATAGGAAATGGTTTGCTTTGGTTTTATGGCATATCAACCATAGTAGGCTATTTAATACCAAATCCTGTTTTTGCGTATATAATAAATATATAGGATTTGGTTTCCTTCAGTTTTATGGCATATCAACCATTGTTGGTTATATAATGCCAAATCCTGTTTTTGCGTATATAATAAATATATAGGATTTAGTTTCCTTTGGTTTTATGGCACATCAACCATTGTTGGTTATATAATGCCAAATCCTGTTTTTGCATATATAATAGATATATAGGATTTGGTTTCCTTTGGTTTTATGGCATATCAAATATTGTAGGCTATTTAATGCCAAATCCTGTTTTTGCATATATGTAAAAAATATATTTCATTAATATAATTTTAGTATATTAATTGTTTTCTCCATCAGTTCTTTAGATGCAAAGTACATTTTTAGTTTCATATCAGTTCTAGAAATCTTAGATCACAGTTTTATGAATATATATATATATATATACACACACACACACACAGTCTGATGATTATATGATCCACATGAAACTTTAAGAGATACATAGTCGAGATATTTTAGGTTTTTGACCTACTCCTCCATAGGAGCACTGAGCACTTTTTATACATTTTTCTGATTTGCACTTTGGGGTGTGGAGTCCACATCAGGTAGTGGCTTATGTGCTCGACTGTGACATTGAGTTTGAATTCCAATCATGCTATTACATTCACTTTCAAAATAATACACCTGACCTGTCTCTCTCGCTATGGATTAAATAATACCACTATTGTTTTATTGTGTTTTTTTTACAAGGAAGGCTTTGGCATTTAATATCTCATGAAGATTGATATGCCATTAAACAAAGAAACCAAACCTTATTTGCATTTCATCTTTATCATATATTACTAGATGACCAGTGGACCTGTTTGGTTCTCATTGTAACAGCTGTCCATAATGATAGTACTGCTTTTATTGAGGAGTGAGTGGTGGATCCTAATTAGCATATCATAGTTATCTGCATGAAAATGAGAATTTGAATGATTAGAAAATCAGGTTCACTCTATAAACAGATATCACAAAAGTTTTTTTTTTACAAGAATATTTTTACACAGTAAAAAAGCTTCTATGCAAGAAATAGTAAAATTCTAGTTTTGTGGAGGTGCCCGTGGTGTAATGGTTATTGTCGTAGAAAATGGATACAGTGACACGAGTTCAAATCCTGCACATGACTGATTGCATTTCACATAGCACAAATACCCTAGGGAAAGGTATGAATCCGATTATTCTCCCTCCAGCTATGGGTAAATAGTTGGACAGACTGGGTTCTTCAGCCTTGGTGAGGCAACTAGTCTAGGGGAAGGAAAACTCTGAATTCAAACCTGTTAAACTCCACTTAAAAATTGATCTTGTGTCATATCCTGCCTGAGCGGAGGGGTTGGTAAATATGGATATAAAAAAATTGGAATACAAATTTTTCAATTTTCTAAGTTTGAGTGTTTAGTGTGCTGCTCAAATAAAAATCTATGATGGGCCATTTTTGCTGTATTATGGTAAAATACGCCATTGCATCCGAGTATACCCTAAATAAATATTTTATAAAAACTAATTTTCTCCTAAACCAAAGATACCAGGATTTATTTTTGACTAAACAAATATTACTAGGTATTATCTATTGCCATTGGCCTAATGTTCGCCAATGATCTGGGAGACCAGGGTTCAATCCCAGGTCGAGTCATACCAAAGACTCGGCAGCCAAATTAGCCTTAGATCTAAGCCCTAAAGCTATCTCCATTCCATATACCGATTTGAAACTGATAATCAGTAAATTCTTTCACAAAAAAATGGCAACAACAATGGGACATGAACATCAATAATAAACTCTTCGAAATTCAGCCCACCTTGGGAGAATGGAGACCAGCATTTTGAGCATCGAGAAGAGAACAAGTCATTATATCCCAACTGTGCATTGGTCATACAAGGCTTTCTCACGCTTTCATACTGAAACAGGAACCACATCCACAGTGTTTGATGTGTCAGACAACTTTGAGGGTTAAACACATTCTTATAGAATGCAGAGCTTTCGCTGTCATCAGAAAGCAATTTTTCAATGTGACTAGTTTAACCGAATTGTTTGAAAACATCAAAATAGATGACATTCTGTCCTTCTTGCGAGAAACAGGGTTGTACAAAAAAATATGACGAATTAAAACTGATTAATCATGTGCAAACAAGTGAAATGCTGCTTATAGAAAATTTTACCTACTAAGTATTCATTGGTAAAAGACAGAATTTGGCGTTAAATAACCTACAAAGGTTGATACGCCATAAAACCCAAACAACCAGCCAAAGACTCCAAAATGGTACTTAATGCTGCCTTGCTTAACACTCTGTATTATAAGGTACAGATCAAGGGTATAAAGTA
>CAUZXS010006232.1:0-96614 GCA_963585895.1 Sepioteuthis lessoniana | reverse complement strand
CTAAAACTCCACTCTTCCGTTCGGAGGCAGGAACTCAACTACTGACTTTTCTCAAATCTCAGCCCACGCTTCCGGTGCGTGACATCACTCACATCCCTGGTCACATCCCCTATCTGGGATTTTTATAGTGACACATCCGCTCCGCGCGCGCGTGAACACCTGCGCTCATGTTTGCACCTAACTAACACTGAGCCGAAAGGTTCTCAGCCTAACCAAACCCAAAGGCAAGATATATAGAACGAAATCCCTCGGCCGTTATATTACAGATGCAGTTTTTGTTGTACCCCAGATATTTCTTTTTTCCTTGGAGTGGAAATAACCTTTTTGAAGGAGATATAGTTAGCGCTGAACAAGTAAATCAGGTGGTTTTGTATATTCAAATAATCAAATAATAATTTTGTTTGGATATTTTAAATGCATGGCCAAATACAATTCATTGTACATTGAGCTCCATTCAGTGGAGGGAAGAGAAGGGACAATTCTTATGATTTAACTTTATTTATTTGTAAAATATTATCAACGAAGCTCTAAAAAAGAAAGATGTGTGGGGTGGTGATAGAAATGATTTATGGTTCACTCCCTTACTTCGCAATGTTCCTCCGTTTATTCTGGTTGTGATAAGTTATTAATAGACACGTCCGTAATTTTTTAGATCCTTCGGTGTTGTGTTTTACCTAGTCGGCTGGGGCTGTAGAATACACCGACTGCACCTCTGCAGAGGGGTAAGACCTCACCCCCAATGAGAATCCAGGATATGACACTAAACAATCTGATGATGAGGTTCCAGTAATGCTGAAACTTTGGGGGATACGGAGTACCCTTTTATTGCCATCGCTCCCAGGTTCACTCTTGCCCAGAGTGGTAGCACCTGATAGAACCCTATCTTTGGGTTTAATTGAACTTATTGCATTTTTATGCTAAACTGGATTGTTTGAATTAGAACTGTTTGACGTAACTGAATAGCTTGAAATGGAAATGTTTTTGACGATTAAACTGTGTACTTACATTTAAACTGCGTGCTTATGCTTAACTGAATTGTTTGAAATTGAACAGTTTTTGACATTGAAACTATACTTACGCTAAACTGAATTGTTTAATATAGAACCGTTTTGACATTTAACTGTGTGTAAAGAAAATCTATACTTATTCTATACTGAATTAGGTGAATTAGAAATGCTTGGCTTAACTGAATAGCTTGAAATATAAATGTTTTTGACAATTAAACTGTGTACTCATGCTAAACTGATTTGCTTGGAATAGAACTGACTATTTGCCATAAAACCCAACTAACCAACCAATCGGAGTCGTGTTCTAAGGACAAAATGTTTCGGTCGTGTTCAGAATTTGTCCATTGATACAAAGAGACAATGAATCTCAAGTCTTCTTACTCTATGCCTAAAGATAAACAACGATCTCCGCATCTTTTTCCTTGTCGCTTCAGCTCAGCCAGAGAGGTAAGACCCACAACACACAAAGAGTGTTCTGATTATGACACTAAACCATCCGACGGTCAGACTCCAGTCTTAGGGCATTGGGAATTGTTGAATACCCCGTCATTGCCATTACTCACAGGTCCACTCTGACTTGGACCAGTATTACCAGTTAGGTCCAATCTATTGGCCAAATAGCAATATTTAATCATTTTCTATATATGAAACCGTTTAATTGTGAACAAAAAAATCATTGAATTATTAGTATTACATAGCAATACTTGAAACCATTTGAGTGTGTGCAAATAAAACTATTAGTGTTAGGAAGTAATACTCGAAACAATTTAACAGTATGTAAACAAATGGGCTCTGGATCGTTCAAAAATAATGTTTTCAAATCATATATACATGTATATTAACTAGAATTGGTATTATATAACCTACAAGGGTTGATATGCCATTAAGAAACCAACCAACCTGGTCACTACAACAATTAATTGTGCTACCTTCAAGTGATTATTACAAACATCAAAAGAGCGAAAAATTCTAACAGTATATATATATATATATATATATATTTCTCCGCTTAAAAATTGACCTTGTTTCATATCCTGCCCGAGCGTAGGGGTTGGTATATATATATATATATATATATATATATATATATATATATATATATATATATAAACGTACTTTCTTCCAGGCAGCGGTCGTATCGATACTACTGTATGGATGCACTACTTGGACGCTAACTAAACGGCTGGAGAAGAAGCTAGACGGCAACTACGCAAGAATGCTGCGAACAATATTGAACAAGTCCAGGAGGCAACACCCCACAAGGCACCAACTATACGGCCACCTGCCTCCCATCACGAAAACTATCCAAGTTAGACGAACCGGACATGCTGGAGAAGCAGGGACGAGCTCATAAGTGATTTACTCCTATGGACCCCCACATATGACCGGGCAAAAGCAGGACGACCAGCTCGAACATACATTCAGCAGCTATATGACAATACGGGATGTAGCCCTGAAGACCTACCAGAGACGGTGAACGATAGGGAGAAGTGGCGAGAGAGGGTCAGGGATATCCGTGCTAGCGGCACGACATGATGATGATGATTATTATAACAATTTCTATCACTCTGGTGGCGTGAAAAAAAACTAATGATACAGTTTGTAAATAAAAGATATTTCACAGTCTGATATCTGGGGAAAAACAAAAATTTTATAAAAAAAAGAAAAAGAAAAGACTACAACGTCCGTTCTGTTTGAAAATAATCAACTAGCACCGCAATGTCTAGCCAAAAGAAAAAAAAACACCGACAGAATTACCTAAGCTAATACGTAAAAGTATATACACTAAGTAGGGTATATATATATATATGTGTGTGTGTGTGTGTGTGTGTTGTATACTGTATACTGATTTCTTATATTGAAGGTAAAGGGGAGAAGAGGGCAGAAGACTCAGTGGATTTGGGAATGATTTCTCGGGCTATAGGAGGAGTTTTTCGTATGAATTACAACAAAATGGACGATTAAAGGTGTGACCTAGCAATTGTAAATAAAATCACTGATATCGTCTGGAAGAAAATGTTCAAACGGTTTGGTCACATGGTACATAAAGACAATGCCAACAACGTCAAACATTCATGAAGAAAAATGACTTTACCTCTAGAAGTCCCAGAGGAAAACTGCTAAAGCGATGTAAGAACCTAAAAAGAAAGATCACAAAAAAAAAAACCTCTGCTAAAAGCAGAAAAACTGAGAAAAGATAAGACGAAATAAAAGTTTTGTTAGCAAAAATATAAACAAGAAACCTTTGTGTGTTGATGCAAATCATAATAATAATAATATCTCAAAAAGATACGGAACAAAAGATTTCAATAAGGACAAAATATATTAAAGCAAAAATTGCTAATATGCAACAGAATAGTAAGTGTAGATTATGTGGAGACGAATATGAAACAGTTAATCACATAATAAGCAAATGCAGCTAATTTGCACAAAAGGAGTACAAGACTAGACACGATTGGGTGGAGAAGATGATCCACTGGGAACTGTGCAAGTCTATATTATAAGGAGACAAAGATTAAACAGTTAATCAGATAATTAGTGAATGCAGTATACTAGCTCAAAAAGAATACCAGACAAGGCGCGATTGGGTGGAAACGGTGATCCACTGGGAATCGCGCAAGAAAGTGAAATTGGACCATACATATTGTACATGCACAAAGCAGAATCCATTCTAAAGAATGATATTTTATGGAATTTTGAAATAGGAACGGATCATCTAATCCCGGCTAGAAAATCAGGCCCAGTAGTGATTAACAACTTGTAATCTCGCGGATTTTACCCATATCGGCGGAACACAGAGAAGAAAGCGAAGAGATTTGAAAATACTGTGGATGATCAGTATGACTGTGGTATCAATGGTAGTTGGTGCACTTGGAAAGGTCTGCCGAAGATTGGAGAAAAGACTGGTGAAATGAGAGGAAGAATCGAAAAAATACAGACCATAGCATCGTTAAGATCGATTAGGATACTGAGAAGAGTCCTGGAGATCTGGTGAGACTTTCTGTCTCTTGGACTCCAGTGAAAGACCGCTAGTTAAGGCTGGTGTGAAAAAGTCGCGTGAGGAATAAAATAACAATTACCATCTAGAATATATTGCCACACCAGCAGACCACAGAGGGAAAATGAAAGAAATACCTGGATTTTGCAAAAAAAAAAAAAAAAGACCAATTTGTAAAAGATGAAAGTGATGGTGATACCAATTGGAGTTGATGTCCAAGAAACCGTCCCAAAAGGCCTGGAAAAGAGATTGTGTGTACTAGAAATCAGAGGGAGAATCCCGACTATCATGGCTGAAACACTGTTAAAATCAGATGGAACTTTTGGAAGAGTTTGGAAATTCAAGGGGACTTGCTGTCACTTAGATTCCAGTGAAAAGCCACCTGAAAAAAACTGGTGTGAGCATTAGCATAGTGTGAAAATAATTAGTATATAGGTAAGCAGTATATTTAGTATATCAATATACTAGTAAGTAGTATATTCATATTTTTGGTAAAAGTAGACGACAAGAAATAATAACATGAATACAAAATAATTCAATTCTAATATTTCTAAAGATTAGTTGTTTCGCTTGTGAGTTGAGCTTATCTCGAGTGTAAGAACTAGCATTAGTCACTTATCATATTTGGTTGAACCGTCCTTGATAGTTCGTTTCCATGTCAGATATGTCTTCTAATAACGTTTCCCATGTTTATCGATTAAGGCATCCAAATCGATCGATAAAAATATCTTAAGAGTATCAATTCTCAATAATATTCAATATTAACTCTTATCATCTATTTTTCTTTATTTGCTCCACACCCTTTAGTATTAATGAAATGTTTTACCTACCACCATTTAATGACAAAATAAATTAAACAAATGAGAAAAAATAATTAGTATCTTTTCAAGTTTGAGGTTTATTTCTACACCATAAAAAGATCAAATGAATTCGTTTACCCTCTTTTTTTTTTTCTACCAATATAAAACCAGAATAAAATATATTTCAGTAAAACGAAATTCGAAGTAGTGATAATCTTAGAATAAAAAATAAAACATATTTAATTACTGAACATAAAAAATAATATGAAAATTTATAGTATTAATGGATTATTTCAACCAAGAAAATGTTTTTAAAATTCACAAGTTCAAAATAAGATGTTAATAGCATTATAAATTATCATCAATAATTCAGAAGATTAAAATTTGACGTGAAAATTAATTCGGACGACATTACTCTAATTTGTTAATCCTTTCAAAAGTATGTAATTAAGTCAAAGTGAACACTTTTCCTTAAGAAACAAAAATAAAAGAAGGCAAAAACAATTTATTCCGTCACCAATTATATTTTTATTTTTATTCTTTTTATTTAAACGAGGATTTTTTCATTATTACGATTAATTTTACTAACGTTATCTTTTCTTAAAATGTTTTTTCTTAAATCGGAATAGTTTTCATCTCAAACACCAAACATTTCTGTTCAAGATGAACGAATTTACATATAAACTTTCTAAAGGACATCCGTTCCCTGGTCTCAGGCACAATGAAATTTTTATTTTGACTTTTCTGCTACTTACTTTTCCATTCTTATGCTAAAGTTAATGTCACTTACTGGAATCCACAAATATGGTGCGTCAATTGTTTTATGAAGCTCTTGAGGAAGCACAGTTTTATATATGAGGGTGAAACTAGTACCTTTTCAGAGTCTACTGATGACAAATGCTGTACATTTTACAAAATGCGGAAGACGTCTTCAGAAACACCGATTAAATCTACAAAACCTGGAAGTAAAATAAATGGATTCACGTCTTTAGTCTAACAGAGCTGGGGGTAGAACAGATGAATTCCCGGCTTTAGTCTACCAAAGCTGGGGGTAGAACAGATGAATTCACGGCTTTAGTCTACCAGAGTTGGGGGTAGAATAGATGGATTCACGGCTTTAGTCTACCGGAACTGGGGGTAGAACAGATGGATTCACGGCTTTAGTCTACAAGAGCTGGGATAGAATCGATGAATTCACGGCTTTAGTCTACCAGAGCTGGGGTAGAATAGATGAATTCAAGGCGTTAGTCTACCAGAGCTGGGGTAGAATAGATGGATTCACGGCTTTAGTCTACCAGAGCTGAGGGTAGGATAGATGAATTCACGGCTTTTGTCTACAAGAGCTGGGGTAGAATAAATGGATTCACGGCTTTAGTCTAACAGAGCTGGGGGTAGAATAGATGGATTCACGGCTTTAGTCTACCAGAGCTGGGGGTAGAATAGATGAATTCACGGCTTTAGTCTGCCAAAGCTGGGGGTAGAATAGATGAATTCACGGCTTTAGTCTACAAGAGCTGGGGGTAGAATAGATGGATTCACGGCTTTAGTCTACAAGAGCTGGGGGTAGAATAAATGGATTCACGGCTTTAGTCTAACAGAGCTGAGGGTAGAACAGATGAATTCAAGGCTTTAGTCTACCAGAGCTGGGGGTAGAATAGATGGATTCAAGGCTTTAGTCTCCCATAGCTGGGGGTAGAATAGATGAATTCAAGGCTTTAGTCTACCAGATCTGGGGGTAGAATAGATGTATTCACGTCTTTAGTCTAACAGAGCTGAGGGTAGGATAGATGAATTCACGGCTTTCGTCTACAAGAGCTGGGGTAGAATAAATGGATTCACGGCTTTAGTCTAACAGAGCTGGGGGTAGAATAGATGTATTCACGGCTTTAGTCTACCAGAGATGTGGGTAGAATAGATGAATTCACGGCTTTAGTCTACAAGAGCTGGGGTAGAATAGATGGATTCACGGCTTTAGTCTAACAGAGCTGGGGGTAGAATAGATGGATTCCCGGCTTTAGTCTAACAGATCTGGGGTAGAATAGATGAATTCAAGGCTTTAGTCTACCAGAGCTGGGGGTAGAATAGATGGATTCACGGCTTTAGTCTAACAGAGCTGAGGGTAGAATAGATGAATTCACGGCTTTAGTCTACCAGAGCTGGGGGTAGAATAGTTGAATTCAGGGCTTTAGTCTACCAGAGCTGGGGGTAGAATAGATGAATTCACGGCTTTAGTCTACCAGAGCTGGGGTTAGAATAGATGGATTCACGGCTTTAGTCTACAAGAGCTGGGGTAGAATAGATGGATTCACGGCTTTAGTCTACAAGAGCTGGGGTAGAATAGATGGATTCACGGCTTTAGTCTACCAGAGCTGGGGTAGAATAGATGGATTCACGGCTTTAGTTTACCAGAGCTGGGGTTAGAATAGATGGATTCACGGCTTTAGTCTACCAGAGCTGGGGGTAGAATAGATGTATTCAGGGCTTTAGTCTACCAGAGCTGGGGGTAGAATAGATGAATTCACGGCTTTAGTCTACCAGAGCTGGGGGTAGAATAGATGAATTCAAGGCGTTAGTCTAACAGAGCTGGGGTAGAATAGATGGATTCACGGGTTTAGTCTAACAGAGCTGAGGGTAGGATAGGTGAATTCACGGCTTTAGTCTAACAGAGCTGGGGGTAGAATAGATGAATTCACGGCTTTAGTCTACCAGAGCTGGGGGTAGAATAGATGAATTCAAGGCTTTAGTCTACAAGAGCTGGGGGTAGAAGAGATGAATTCACGGCTTTAGTCTATAAGAGCTGGGTAGAATAAATGGATTCACCAGATTCAACAGAAGAATTCAAAGCTTTAGTCTACCAGAGCTGGGGGTAGAATAATTGGATTCACAGCTTTAGTCTAACAGAGCTGAGGGTAGAACAGATGAATTCAAGGCTATAGTCTACCAGAGCTGGGGGTAGAATAGATGAATTCAAGGCTTTAGTCTACCAGAGCTGGGGGTAGAATAGATGAATTCAAGGCTTTAGTCTACCAGAGCTGGGGGTAGAATAGATGAATTCACGGCTTTAGTCTACAAGAGCTGGGGTAGAATAGATGGATTCACGGCTTTAGTCTAACAGAGCTGGGGGTAGAATAGATGGATTCACGGCTTTAGTCTACCAGAACTGGGGTAGAATAGATGGATTCACGGCTTTAGTCTACCAGAGCTGGGGGTAGAATAGATGGATTCACGGCTTTAGTCTAACAGAGCTGAGGGTAGAATAGATGAATTCACGGCTTTAGTCTACCAGAGGTGGGGGTAGAATAGTTGAATTCACGGCTTTAGTCTACCAGAGCTGGGGGTAGAATAGATGTATTCACGGCTTTAGTCTACCAGAGATGGGGGTAAAATTGATGAATTCAAGGTTTTAGTCTTCCAGAGCTGGGGGTAGAATAGATGTATTCACGGCTTTAGTCTGCATGAGCTGGGGGTAGAATAGATGAATTCACGGCTTTAGTCTACCAGAGCTGGGGGTAGAATAGATGAATTCAAGGCGTTAGTCTACCAGAGCTGGGGTAGAATAGATGGATTCACGGGTTTAGTCTAACAGAGCTGAGGGTAGGATAGATGAATTCACGGCTTTAGTCTAACAGAGCTGGGGGTAGAATAGATGAATTCACGGCTTTAGTCTACCAGAGCTGGGGGTAGAATAGATGAATTCAAGGCTTTAGTCTACAGGAGCTGGGGGTAGAATAGATGAATTCACGGCTTTCGTCTACAAGAGCTGGGGTAGAATAAATGGATTCACGGCTTTAGTCTAACAGAGCTGGGGGTAGAATAGATGTATTCACGGCTTTAGTCTACCAGAGATGTGGGTAGAATAGATGAATTCACGGCTTTAGTCTACAAGAGCTGGGGTAGAATAGATGGATTCACGGCTTTAGTCTAACAGAGCTGGGGGTAGAATAGATGGATTCCCGGCTTTAGTCTAACAGATCTGGGGTAGAATAGATGAATTCAAGGCTTTAGTCTACCAGAGCTGGGGGTAGAATAGATGGATTCACGGCTTTAGTCTAACAGAGCTGAGGGTAGAATAGATGAATTCACGGCTTTAGTCTACCAGAGCTGGGGGTAGAATAGTTGAATTCAGGGCTTTAGTCTACCAGAGCTGGGGGTAGAATAGATGAATTCACGGCTTTAGTCTACCAGAGCTGGGGTTAGAATAGATGGATTCACGGCTTTAGTCTACAAGAGCTGGGGTAGAATAGATGGATTCACGGCTTTAGTCTACAAGAGCTGGGGTAGAATAGATGGATTCACGGCTTTAGTCTACCAGAGCTGGGGTAGAATAGATGGATTCACGGGTTTAGTCTAACAGAGCTGAGGGTAGGATAGGTGAATTCACGGCTTTAGTCTAACAGAGCTGGGGGTAGAATAGATGAATTCACGGCTTTAGTCTACCAGAGCTGGGGGTAGAATAGATGAATTCAAGGCTTTAGTCTACAAGAGCTGGGGGTAGAATAGATGAATTCACGGCTTTAGTCTATAAGAGCTGGGTAGAATAAATGGATTCACCAGATTCAACAGAAGAATTCAAGGCTTTAGTCTACCAGAGCTGGGGGTAGAATAATTGGATTCACAGCTTTAGTCTAACAGAGCTGAGGGTAGAACAGATGAATTCAAGGCTATAGTCTACCAGAGCTGGGGGTAGAATAGATGAATTCAAGGCTTTAGTCTACCAGAGCTGGGGGTAGAATAGATGAATTCAAGGCTTTAGTCTACCAGAGCTGGGGGTAGAATAGATGAATTCACGGCTTTAGTCTACAAGAGCTGGGGTAGAATAGATGGATTCACGGCTTTAGTCTAACAGAGCTGGGGGTAGAATAGATGGATTCACGGCTTTAGTCTACCAGAACTGGGGTAGAATAGATGGATTCACGGCTTTAGTCTACCAGAGCTGGGGGTAGAATAGATGGATTCACGGCTTTAGTCTAACAGAGCTGAGGGTAGAATAGATGAATTCACGGCTTTAGTCTACCAGAGGTGGGGGTAGAATAGTTGAATTCACGGCTTTAGTCTACCAGAGATGGGGGTAAAATTGATGAATTCAAGGTTTTAGTCTTCCAGAGCTGGGGGTAGAATAGATGTATTCACGGCTTTAGTCTGCATGAGCTGGGGGTAGAATAGATGAATTCACGGCTTTAGTCTACCAGAGCTGGGGGTAGAATAGATGAATTCAAGGCGTTAGTCTACCAGAGCTGGGGTAGAATAGATGGATTCACGGGTTTAGTCTAACAGAGCTGAGGGTAGGATAGATGAATTCACGGCTTTAGTCTAACAGAGCTGGGGGTAGAATAGATGAATTCACGGCTTTAGTCTACCAGAGCTGGGGGTAGAATAGATGAATTCAAGGCTTTAGTCTACAGGAGCTGGGGGTAGAATAGATGAATTAACGGCTTTAGTCTATAAGAGCTGGGTAGAATAAATGGATTCACCAGATTCAACAGATGAATTCAAGGCTTTAGTCTACCAGAGCTGGGGGTAGAATAATTGGATTCACGGCTTTAGTCTAACAGAGCTGAGGGTAGAACAGATGAATTCAAGGCTTTAGTCTACCAGAGCTGGGGGTAGAATAGATGTATTCAAGGCTTTAGTCTACCAGAGCTGGGGGTAGAATAGATGAATTCAAGGCTTTAGTCTACCAGAGCTGGGGGTAGAATAGATGAATTCACGGCTTTAGTCTACCAGAGCTGGGGGTAGAATAGATGAATTCACGGCTTTAGTCTACAAGAGCTGGGGTAGAATAGATGAATTCACGGCTTTAGTCTAACAGAGCTGGGGGTAGAATAGATGGATTCACGGCTTTAGTCTACCAGAGGTGGGGGTAGAATAGTTGAATTCACGGCTTTAGTCTACCAGAGCTGGGGGTAGAATAGATGAATTCACGGCTTTAGTCTACCAGAGCTGGGGTTAGAATAGATGGATTCACGGCTTTAGTCTACAAGAGCTGGGGTTAGAATAGATGGATTCACGGCTTTAGTCTACAAGAGCTGGGGTAGAATAGATGGATTTACGGCTTTAGTCTACCAGAGCTGGGGTTAAAATAGATGGATTCACGGCTTTAGTCTACCAGAGCTGGGGGTAGAATAGATGTATTCAGGGCTTTAGTCTTCCAGAGCTGGGGGTAGAATAGATGTATTCACGGCTTTAGTCTGCCAAAGCTGGGGGTAGAATAGATGAATTCACGGCTTTAGTCTACCAGAGCTGGGGGTAGAATAGATGAATTAAAGGCGTTAGTCTACCAGAGCTGGGGTATAATAGATGAATTCAAGGCTTTAGTCTACAAGAGCTGGGGGTAGAATAGATGAATTCACGGCTTTAGTCTATAAGAGCTGGGTAGAATAAATGGATTCACCAGATTATACAGATGAATTCAAGGCTTTAGTCTACCAGAGCTGGGGGTAGAATAATTGGATTCACGGCTTTAGTCTAACAGAGCTGGGGGTAGAATAGATGTATTCAAGGCTTTAGTCTACCAGAGCTGGGGGTAGAATAGATGAATTCAAGGCTTTAGTCTACCAGAGCTGGGGGTAGAATAGATGAATTCACGGCTTTAGTCTACCAGAGCTGGGGGTAGAATAGATGTATTCACGGCTTTAATCTACCAGAGCTGGGGGTAGAATAAATGGATTCACGGCTTTAGTCTAACAGAGCTGAGGGTAGGATAGATGAATTCACGGCTTTTGTCTACAAGAGCTGGGGTAGAATAAATGGATTCACGGCTTTAGTCTAACAGAGCTGAGGGTAGAATAGATGAATTCACGGCTTTAGTCTACAAGAGCTGGGGGTAGAATAGATGAATTCACGGCTTTAGTCTACCAGAGCTGGGGGTAGAATAGATGGATTCACGGCTTTAGTCTAACAGAGCTGAGGGTAGAATAGATGAATTCACGGCTTTAGTCTACAAGAGCTGGGGGTAGAATAGATGAATTCACGACTTTAGTCTACCAGAGCTGGGGGTAGAATAGATGAATTCAAGGCTTTAGTCTACCAGAGCTGGGGGTAGAATAGATGAATTCACGGCTTTAGTCTACAAGAGCTGGGGTAGAATAGATGGATTCACGGCTTTAGTCTAACAGAGCTGGGGGTAGAATAGATGGATTCACGGCTTTAGTCTACCAGAGCTGGGGTAGAATAGATGGATTCACGGCTTTAGTCTACCAGAGCTGGGGGTAGAATAGATGGATTCACGGCTTTAGTCTACCAGAGCTGGGGGTAGAATAGATGGATTCACGGCTTTAGTCTAACAGAGCTGAGGGTAGGATAGATGAATTCACGGCTTTAGTCTAACAGAGCTGGGGGTAGAATAGATGAATTCACGGCTTTAGTCTACCAGAGCTGGGGGTAGAATAGATTAATTCAAGGCTTTAGTCTACAAGAGCTGGGGGTAGAATAGATGAATTCACGGCTTTAGTCTATAAGAGCTGGGTAGAATAAATGGATTCACCAGATTCAACAGATGAATTCAAGGCTTTAGTCTACCAGAGCTGGGGGTAGAATAATTGGATTCACGGCTTTAGTCTAACAGAGCTGAGGGTAGAACAGATGAATTCAAGGTTTTAGTCTACTAGAGCTGGGGGTAGAATAGATGTATTCAAGGCTTTAGTCTACCAGAGCTGGGGGTAGAATAGATGAATTCACGGCTTTAGTCTACCAGAGCTGGGGGTAGAATAGATGTATTCACGGCTTTAGTCTACCAGAGATGGGGGTAAAATTGATGAATTCAAGGTTTTAGTCTTCCAGAGCTGGGGGTAGAATAGATGTATTCACGGCTTTAGTCTGCATGAGCTGGGGGTAGAATAGATGAATTCACGGCTTTAGTCTACCAGAGCTGGGGGTAGAATAGATGAATTCAAGGCGTTAGTCTACCAGAGCTGGGGTAGAATAGATGGATTCACGGGTTTAGTCTAACAGAGCTGAGGGTAGGATAGATGAATTCACGGCTTTAGTCTAACAGAGCTGGGGGTAGAATAGATGAATTCACGGCTTTAGTCTACCAGAGCTGGGGGTAGAATAGATGAATTCAAGGCTTTAGTCTACAGGAGCTGGGGGTAGAATAGATGAATTAACGGCTTTAGTCTATAAGAGCTGGGTAGAATAAATGGATTCACCAGATTCAACAGATGAATTCAAGGCTTTAGTCTACCAGAGCTGGGGGTAGAATAATTGGATTCACGGCTTTAGTCTAACAGAGCTGAGGGTAGAACAGATGAATTCAAGGCTTTAGTCTACCAGAGCTGGGGGTAGAATAGATGTATTCAAGGCTTTAGTCTACCAGAGCTGGGGGTAGAATAGATGAATTCAAGGCTTTAGTCTACCAGAGCTGGGGGTAGAATAGATGAATTCACGGCTTTAGTCTACCAGAGCTGGGGGTAGAATAGATGAATTCACGGCTTTAGTCTACAAGAGCTGGGGTAGAATAGATGAATTCACGGCTTTAGTCTAACAGAGCTGGGGGTAGAATAGATGGATTCACGGCTTTAGTCTACCAGAGGTGGGGGTAGAATAGTTGAATTCACGGCTTTAGTCTACCAGAGCTGGGGGTAGAATAGATGAATTCACGGCTTTAGTCTACCAGAGCTGGGGTTAGAATAGATGGATTCACGGCTTTAGTCTACAAGAGCTGGGGTTAGAATAGATGGATTCACGGCTTTAGTCTACAAGAGCTGGGGTAGAATAGATGGATTTACGGCTTTAGTCTACCAGAGCTGGGGTTAGAATAGATGGATTCACGGCTTTAGTCTACCAGAGCTGGGGGTAGAATAGATGTATTCAGGGCTTTAGTCTTCCAGAGCTGGGGGTAGAATAGATGTATTCACGGCTTTAGTCTGCCAAAGCTGGGGGTAGAATAGATGAATTCACGGCTTTAGTCTACCAGAGCTGGGGGTAGAATAGATGAATTAAAGGCGTTAGTCTACCAGAGCTGGGGTATAATAGATGAATTCAAGGCTTTAGTCTACAAGAGCTGGGGGTAGAATAGATGAATTCACGGCTTTAGTCTATAAGAGCTGGGTAGAATAAATGGATTCACCAGATTATACAGATGAATTCAAGGCTTTAGTCTACCAGAGCTGGGGGTAGAATAATTGGATTCACGGCTTTAGTCTAACAGAGCTGGGGGTAGAATAGATGTATTCAAGGCTTTAGTCTACCAGAGCTGGGGGTAGAATAGATGAATTCAAGGCTTTAGTCTACCAGAGCTGGGGGTAGAATAGATGAATTCACGGCTTTAGTCTACCAGAGCTGGGGGTAGAATAGATGTATTCACGGCTTTAATCTACCAGAGCTGGGGGTAGAATAAATGGATTCACGGCTTTAGTCTAACAGAGCTGAGGGTAGGATAGATGAATTCACGGCTTTTGTCTACAAGAGCTGGGGTAGAATAGATGGATTTACGGCTTTAGTCTACCAGAGCTGGGGTTAGAATAGATGGATTCACGGCTTTAGTCTACAAGAGCTGGGGGTAGAATAGATGAATTCACGGCTTTAGTCTACCAGAGGTGGGGGTAGAATAGTTGAATTCACGGCTTTAGTCTACCAGAGCTGGGGGTAGAATAGATGAATTCACGGCTTTAGTCTACCAGAGCTGGGGTTAGAATAGATGGATTCACGGCTTTAGTCTACAAGAGCTGGGGTTAGAATAGATGGATTCACGGCTTTAGTCTACAAGAGCTGGGGTAGAATAGATGGATTTACGGCTTTAGTCTACCAGAGCTGGGGTTAGAATAGATGGATTCACGGCTTTAGTCTACCAGAGCTGGGGGTAGAATAGATGTATTCAGGGCTTTAGTCTTCCAGAGCTGGGGGTAGAATAGATGTATTCACGGCTTTAGTCTGCCAAAGCTGGGGGTAGAATAGATGAATTCACGGCTTTAGTCTACCAGAGCTGGGGGTAGAATAGATGAATTAAAGGCGTTAGTCTACCAGAGCTGGGGTATAATAGATGAATTCAAGGCTTTAGTCTACAAGAGCTGGGGGTAGAATAGATGAATTCACGGCTTTAGTCTATAAGAGCTGGGTAGAATAAATGGATTCACCAGATTATACAGATGAATTCAAGGCTTTAGTCTACCAGAGCTGGGGGTAGAATAATTGGATTCACGGCTTTAGTCTAACAGAGCTGGGGGTAGAATAGATGTATTCAAGGCTTTAGTCTACCAGAGCTGGGGGTAGAATAGATGAATTCAAGGCTTTAGTCTACCAGAGCTGGGGGTAGAATAGATGAATTCACGGCTTTAGTCTACCAGAGCTGGGGGTAGAATAGATGTATTCACGGCTTTAATCTACCAGAGCTGGGGGTAGAATAAATGGATTCACGGCTTTAGTCTAACAGAGCTGAGGGTAGGATAGATGAATTCACGGCTTTTGTCTACAAGAGCTGGGGTAGAATAAATGGATTCACGGCTTTAGTCTAACAGAGCTGAGGGTAGAATAGATGAATTCACGGCTTTAGTCTACAAGAGCTGGGGGTAGAATAGATGAATTCACGGCTTTAGTCTACCAGAGCTGGGGGTAGAATAGATGGATTCACGGCTTTAGTCTAACAGAGCTGAGGGTAGAATAGATGAATTCACGGCTTTAGTCTACAAGAGCTGGGGGTAGAATAGATGAATTCACGACTTTAGTCTACCAGAGCTGGGGGTAGAATAGATGAATTCAAGGCTTTAGTCTACCAGAGCTGGGGGTAGAATAGATGAATTCACGGCTTTAGTCTACAAGAGCTGGGGTAGAATAGATGGATTCACGGCTTTAGTCTAACAGAGCTGGGGGTAGAATAGATGGATTCACGGCTTTAGTCTACCAGAGCTGGGGTAGAATAGATGGATTCACGGCTTTAGTCTACCAGAGCTGGGGGTAGAATAGATGGATTCACGGCTTTAGTCTACCAGAGCTGGGGGTAGAATAGATGGATTCACGGCTTTAGTCTAACAGAGCTGAGGGTAGGATAGATGAATTCACGGCTTTAGTCTAACAGAGCTGGGGGTAGAATAGATGAATTCACGGCTTTAGTCTACCAGAGCTGGGGGTAGAATAGATTAATTCAAGGCTTTAGTCTACAAGAGCTGGGGGTAGAATAGATGAATTCACGGCTTTAGTCTATAAGAGCTGGGTAGAATAAATGGATTCACCAGATTCAACAGATGAATTCAAGGCTTTAGTCTACCAGAGCTGGGGGTAGAATAATTGGATTCACGGCTTTAGTCTAACAGAGCTGAGGGTAGAACAGATGAATTCAAGGTTTTAGTCTACTAGAGCTGGGGGTAGAATAGATGTATTCAAGGCTTTAGTCTACCAGAGCTGGGGGTAGAATAGATGAATTCAAGGCTTTAGTCTACCAGAGCTGGGGGTAGAATAGATGTATTCACGGTTTTAATCTACCAGTGCTGGGGGTAGAATAAATGGATTCACGGCTTTAGTCTAACAGAGCTGAGGGTAGGATAGATGAATTCACGGCTTTTGTCTACAAGAGCTTGGGTAGAATAAATGGATTCACGGCTTTAGTCTAACAGAGCTGGGGGTAGAATAGATGTATTCACGGCTTTAATCTACCAGTGCTGGGGGTAGAATAAATGGATTCACGGCTTTAGTCTAACAGAGCTGAGGGTAGGATAGATGAATTCACGGCTTTTGTCTACAAGAGCTGGGGTAGAATAAATGGATTCACGGCTTTAGTCTAACAGAGCTGGGGGTAGAATAGATGAATTCACGGCTTTAGTCTACAAGAGCTGGGGGTAGAATAAATGGATTCACGGCTTTAGTCCAACAGAGCTGGGGGTAGAATAGATGGATTCACGGCTTTAGTCTACCATAGCTGGGGGTAGAATAGATGAATTCAAGGCTTTAGTCTGCCAAAGCTGGGGGTAGAATAGATGAATTCACGGCTTTAGTCTACAAGAGCTGGGGGTAGAATAGATGGATTCACGGCTTTAGTCTACAAGAGATGGGGTAGAATAGATGGATTCGCGGCTTTAGTCTAACAGAGCTGGGGGTAGAATAGATGAATTTACGGCTTCAGTCTACCAGAGCTGGGGGTAGAATAGATGAATTCACGGCTATCCGAGGACATTAATCAAAAACTAAACGTGAACAGCCGAATATGAGATTGGAACTCGTGTAGCTGACTCCATTTCCCGTGATAATTACTGTTACATCATGTGCATCTTTAAGGAGGTCTTATAAGATACTCTTCCCCATAACCTCCCAAAAACAAGAATTGCACACAAGAAAGAAACTTGAAAACAATATACATAAGTATTATGTATAGATTTACTAAATTATATTGATATATCACTGATAAACTCTAAAGGTATGTCAACTTGTCTTGGCTTAATTTATGTTTAAAGTTTAGGGAATTGCATATATTGTATGTTCATATTTTCCGTTTACGGAGTTTCGTAAATGTTTTATTACACAGTTTCATGATATCAAGTATTCTTATCTAATACAAATAATTCGCCCGAAGTTGTATCATTTCAAGTATTTCTAATACAAATAATTCCCACGAAGTTGTATCATTTCGAGTATTCCTATCTAATACAAATAATTCGCACTAAGTTGTATCATTTCAAGTATTCCTATCTAATACAAACAATTCACATGAAGTTGTATCATTTCAAGTATTTCTATCCAATATTAAGATTTTATACAAAATTATAAGGTTTCAAGATGGTATTTTAATTTGATAATAATCATTTGTTTGCAAACAATGGTATGAGAAAATATGGAACTTTTTACAATTTTCCTGTCATCCTTGCATTGGTTATCATTCGAAATTTACTGTATGGACTGCTGAAGTGATAATCTTAATAGATTAAATAACCTAATAAGTTTTAAAACTTTATTAGAAAAAAGCAGAATATACATTTATGTATATTTTTTTTCTGAAGTTGTTTCTTAAGAGTTTCTTTTTTTTTTTTTTGAAACGGTCCTATCGAATACGAATAATTTTTCTACAAATTTATTTGACCAATATGTGGGCCCTAATAGGTACTACCACTCCAAGTCAGAGTGGACCTTGGAGTATTAGCAACGAAAGAGTACTTGACACTATCCATATTTCCAGAGCTTGTACTCAATAACTATCTGATGCATTTTAATCTTATACCCAAAAACACCCTTATTATTTGGTGAAGATCTTACCCTGAAGAAGAAGAAGAAGAAGAAGAAGAAGAAGAAGAAGAAGAAGAGGAAGAAGAAGAAGAAGAAGAAGAAGAAGAAGAAGAAGAAGAAGAAGAAGAAGAAGAAGATTATGTAGAATAAAAAGATACAAAATTTAACCAGTTTAAGTAGGGTAGGTTTGGTTTGGTTTCTTTGTTTAATGGCATATCAATCTTTGAAGGTCATTTAATGCCAAAGCCATTTTCCTAGAAGAAAAGTAGTGGTACTATTTAACCCATAGCTGGTGGGATAAGGGGGTTCGTACCTTTCCCAAGGGTATTTGCCAAATGCATTCTCCTTGAACAACAGTAGTGGTACTATTTAACCCATAGCTGGTAGGATAAGGGGGTTCGTACCTTTACCAAGGGTATTTGTCCGAAAGTGAACGTAATAGAGCGACTGGAATACGAACTCGCTTACTACGCAGTCCATCGCTTTAACCATTACACCACGAGGACACCCCACTTAAGTGGAGTATGATCTTTCCTTAAAATCATACTCTATTATATAACTCACCAAGAAATGGAAATTACAGAAGGACAAAAGACGACCAACAAAATAAGAATAAACTTCAGTGCATTTGTTTATTTAACTCCTCTGCTATGTCCTAGATTCAACACAAGGTTAAATTATGAAGCAGAGTACACCTGGTTTAAATATAGTTTTCTTTTAGTTGCTGTACCAAGGCTAAAGAACCCACTGTGTCCGATAGGAGAAGAGTATGATTTATGCCTTTTCTAAGGAGATTAGCGTGAATATGAAACGTAAGTAGCCACGTCCAGGATTTGAACACGAGTCACTTTGCCTATTTCCTAAGATGATAACCGCTTGACCAACGGTAATGGTGAATAGTTGTACAAAATATTTTTAGCATTTAAGTCTAACCTAGACTTCATCAGAAAATAAAAACATGCCCAAAATGAAAACAACTGAAACTATCAAATTAGTCTACTGACAATTTAATAAATAATTTTTACACTTTTGTCAAAAGTAGTGCACAGAATTATTGTTTCGGTTAATTAATGTCAAAATCTCTTTGAATCCGGACAGTGGGGTCGAGTTGAGCTACGGAAAAAACACGCCAGATATTAGTTTTGATACGAGATTTGATTCAATGTTATCCGAGCTTTGGAGTTAGTTGGGCGGAGCAACAACAATGGTAGACTCTTAGGAGAGAATTGCGTTAGTTGATGATTGATACGAGCTGTAACTAGACTGAGGCTCGGCAGTGGTTGAGTTCAGCATTGATTGAGGGACGGGGTTGGCAAGTGGGTGGGCGAGTAGCCAGCGTATCAAAGTAATCCCGTGTGTGCGGCGGTCGGGTTTAGTGAGTCAAGTGTTCGTTCATTATTGCTTCTGCTCAAAACTGTCCCCTGAGGAGAAAGTGTTGAAGCTGCTTCATTTTCAACGATTGTGGAGTTGGCGTTTTATAGCATGTCTGCTGAGAGCGAACATTTCCAGAAAAAGAATTTCGGTTTTTGATTTTGGCATTTTTTTTCCCATATTTACTGTTTCCGTTTAAAAGGCTTTTTTATTAAATTAGTTTGCATGTTTGTATAGATGTATGATCGTCTTCTATGTTTCTAGACAGATGGGTTTTCATACTCACACACACACACACATATATGCATGTATGTATGCAAATATAGAGGAAAATATGTTTATATATAATTATATATATATATACATATATAAAGGTGAATATATTTGAATACATACATGAATATGAATATATACAATAATTATGGAAACATTCATATATATATATATATATATATATGTGTGTGTGTGTGTGTGTGTGTATTTATATATATATATGAATGCAGATATACAGACTTTTTTCGTATGTGCATTTAAAATTGTCGCAGACTCTTGAAAATTCAGTATGTTATTGCTATATATCTTATGAGATGACTGACAAAATTTTATGATTTCAGCTTCAAATAAATAGCTACAGCAGAAACTGGAATACACCCTACTAAATACAATAAAATTGTATTTTTAACTTGGAAAAAATCCCACGGAAACGTATGGAATGCTTCAGACTACTTTTCGACCATGTTGCATGAATCGAGCATCAGTTTTTGAGTGGCATAAGAGACTCAAGGAAGGCAGGGAGTCTGTGAGGGATGATGATAGGTGTGGGAGGACTAAGGAAGTCAATACACCAGAGTTGATTGGCAAAAGTGTTAGGGTTAGGGTTACTATGCTGAGGTTTTAAGGGAGTTCAGGAAGAGATTCCGTTAGAAGAGGCCAGCTCTCTTCAAATCGGGTTTGTGGGATTTCTACCAGGACAATACACCAGTCCACAACTCCATCGTTGTCACAGACTATTTGACCAAAATGAGCATCAAGACAGTTCCTCATCCTCCCTATAGTCCAGACCTTGCTCCCTGTGACTTTTGGTTATTCCCTAAGCTCAGAGGCTGTCGTTATGAGATAATTGAGTAGATGAAAGAAGCTGTGACGAAGGTCATTGACACGCTCACACAATAGGACTTCTATGGGGCGTTCCAGAAGTTTTTGGAACGGTACAAGAAGTGCATTGCAGCCGGAGGAGATTACCTCGAAGGGTACTAGAGTTTCATGCGTGTAATATATATATATATATATATATATATATATATATATGGTTTGGTGTTTCAATCAACCGGGTTTCGATCCCAGCTACGGGGAGATGCTGTCTAGCCACACTGATGAGTTCTGATAGAACGAAACAGATCTGTCTGTGGATGACAATAGATATATATATATATATATATATATATATATGCTGGTACATCCTTGTGTAGTTCTCGTCAAGTTTTTTCACAAATCTTTTTTGTTGAATCAAAACAATAGCAATACGACTGTGCCCCCCTACTCACAGAAATTATTCCCCAAAAGACAAATAAGATATGCTGAGCATTACTATGGAAGAATTCAATGCCGAAGATTTTCGATGGGCTTCTACGTAAGAGTCCCATAAATGTTGGCCGAGATGCAAAAATGTTTCATTAACCAACACTGAATGGACACAGGATGCAGTTTACATGATTTACAAAGAGTCATGTCTGATAGGGACGGACAGCGAGAGAAAGTCAATGAATCTGTGCCGTCGGCAATACCTGATATTAACGATTATATATAAAGACCGGAATATGTATATATATATATATGTCAATATAACTATTAGAATAAGTACGAACGCATTCCCACATCTATATAGGCCTAGTGGGTAGTGGGTTAGCCAATGGCCCGGGAGACCGGGGTTCAGTTTCAGTCATACCAAAAACTCTGTTATATACCATTACTATGGACATTAATGGGTATGTTCCATTCCTCATAAATACGGTGGACACTATTGTGAGGCGGGGGCAAATATGATGACTGCCTCTGGGAATGCCGACGGGACCTGATGCATTTTTGGAGCTGCGGAACGTATCTGGTCAACGGCTCTGTGCCTGAACCCACTTGAAAAAAAAGCCTTGTGCCGTACTCGCCCGTTTGGTGAGGTGCTTGGCAAATAGCTAAAACATGTTAACTGCCTCTGATGGCCGCGTTTTACTCGGTCGAGGCTGCCTGACGAGGCTGCCTGGCGAGGCTGCCGGGGAAGCCCAACTTTCATGAAGCTGTCTCCCCAGGTTCTAACCCTCCTTGGAGGGGCTAGGTTTATCGCCTGGCCGCTGAGACGTCCCTTTTTAGAGGAGTGCCGGCGGAGTCCGAGGTATTTTGGGAGTCACCGGACGTGTCTGAGCAAGGGCCCTGTGCCCAGACACACCTTAAAAAAGGCCTTGTGCTGTACTCGTCCGGTTGGTGGGGCGTACGACAAATGCATAAACATGTTGACTAAGTAATCATCATGTGCAGGGTTTGCTCTCTTCACGCCGCTGGCGTGTATTGTATTTTCTTAGTGTTATAAAGATTTCCATTTTTTTCCCAACCACCGTCTAGGTTATTTCTCATTCAGTAACCTTTTGTTAGGTTATAATAATAGACTCAAAAAATGGTACTCAATACCTCCTAGCTTATCACTCAGCATTATTAAATACGTATCAAGGATAAAGTGGAACAATCCAGGGGTAGGAGTAGCGCCTCACCTACATCTCGATGTAGTAGCTATTGAAAAGGAAGCCTTCGGGTCACCGTCGACTACGGTCGTCCACTCTACTTTTACTAACATATATAACGATGTGAATCTATCTATCTATTTAGATAGATAGATAAGAATGTGTATATATATATATATATATATAAAGAGCAAGAGAGAGGGGAGGGAGTTCCGAATAGACATGTATATAATAATATATGTTAACGTGAATATATATATATATATATATATATATATGTGTATATAAAGATATCTGGATATATAAATAAAGTTGTAAATATACATATGTATATAAATATTTACACCCACCCACACACATACTCATGCATATACATATATATGTATAAAGATTCGAATATATATATATATATATATATACTGTCATGGTAATCTTTCGTTGGTATAACTTCTTCTTCTATTGCTACTATGATATCTCATGTTCAGCAACTCGATCGTATCAAACCTGAAATCGAAAAAATTCTTCTGAAAAATCAGAAAAGGTTTCCGAAAAATCGATCTAGAACTTCTTGCAAATATATCTGCCCAAGCCGAATCCCTACTGTATGGCTTAGAGCAGGCAGCAGGAAGCATTAGTCTTCATTTGAATGCAAATAAAACAGAGTACATGTATTGAAAACGAGGAGCCATATCTGCTGTAAGTAGCAGGTCTCTAAAATTAGTACACAAGTTCACATACCTCAGCAGAAATATCTCATCGACTGAAAGTGATGTCAATATACAAGGCGTGGACCGCTATGGATAGGTTATCACTATCGATAGGTAATCGTTCATATGGAAGTCTGATCTATCCGATGAAAAAAACGGGAATTTTCCAAACTGTGACTGTACGGATGCACCACATAGACGCTAACAAAACGCATGGAGAAAGGGGTAGATGGGGACAACACAAAAATGCTACGACCTATCTCGAATAAATCCAGTAAGCACCATCCCCCACAAAACAATAGCTGTACTGCCAGTTACCTCCCATCTCATAAAATATCCAAGTAAGACTAACAAGAAGCAACGACGAACTTATAAGTAACATTCTTCTATAGACCATATATATGGACGTGCCAGTGTTGACTGAGCAGCAAGAATTGTGCGGACACAGGATGTAGTTTGGAGGACCTGCCGTAAGCGATGCATGATAGGGACGGATGGAGAGAGAGTCACGAAAAATCAATGCTGCCAACGCAACTTGATGATGATGATGATATATATGTGTATTGTGTGCATCTGTATGTTTGTGTGTAGGTATATCAATAATTCTGCCAAATCAAGCTTTAAAATATCTTTTTAACACACATACACGAAAGTAGACTTGGTAGGTATTTGCAAAGTTTCTATACATATGTCTCCACACACACGTATATATTGCCAGCCACAGACAGACTGTTTCGTTATATCCTAACTCTTTAGTGTGACTAAACACACTAGATTCCTGAAGCTGGGATCGAAACCCGGATGACTCAAACACCAATCCTAGAGTCTACCACTCAGCCAGCAGGAAACTAGCGCAAACGAAGGAAATTTAAACGCTTATGTATCACATTTGTTTTGCTTACATCTATCTGCTTAACGGCTACCGAGAGTTCAATTCATTTGAAGAGCTTTGCTTTATGCTAGTAGCAACCATTTATTTCCCTCGCTAGAGAGCTCAACCCCACAAAGATAAGGGAGCATATTGTATGTTTATATATATAAACATACAATTAAGGGAACCATGTGTAATTTGGGAGAACAGCAAAATAAAAAATAGAAATGATATAAGGGCCCTTTCGTCCGGTTCTTGTCAAACACCAACACCGGAACAACGATAAAAAACGAGAAGTTAAATTGGGATTTAAGACGGTAGATGTAACTAAGGTAAAAAAAAACGGTGTAATTCAACATATATAGGACGTACAAACCAGCGTTTGGATGTTAGAGTAAGGCAGCATGTCCCCCGAGGTATTCTTGACACTGGACGGATAACATCCGGGCATTCTCAGGCTCTTGACTTGGCTATTGGCGAACATCTCTTGTAAATAAATAGTTGTAGGACCAGATACCAAGATGATTAGTTTTCTATTCTACATAGAGCGAAAACTAAAACTCATCTCAACATTCTCGAAACGATCTATATCCTTTCAGATCGACTTTCTCTATGTAGACAGAGACCAAGTCATAATTTGCATCTATTGGGAGAGATCCATAGTTCTGGTGTGACATAAGGTCCCCCCACTTTTTGTTTTCCTTGGTCACATCTACTGTCTTAAATCCCAATTTTAACTTCTCGTTTTTAATCGTTGGTGTTGGTATTTGACAAGAACCGGACGAAAGGGCCCTTATATCCTTTTTTATTTTTTATTTTACTGTTCTCCTACATTACCTATGATTCCCTTAATTGTATATTTATATAATTTATCATGTACCAATAATCTGTTCAAATATATATATATATATATATATATATCTGTTCAGATGGACTGCATATAGTAAAAAACGTATGCGCAAAGACACAGATATATATACGCTCACAGAAACAACATTGCTTATAAATAATCAAACTTGCAACACCCATGCAATCGAAAATAGATAGAATTACATAAACATATGAAAGAAATGTAATTATTTTTCAACTGCTTAATAATCGCATTTTTTTTATTACAGCACGTGTCATAATAATATTCTTTTTGATATTTTATTCAAAAAGGGATTTAGATATCCTATCACGAAGAAAATTTTTAAAAAGTAATCCAAAAGTGAACGAATTTATCATAAAGGCAAGTCAACGTTGAAACGTTTTGATTTTAGTAAATCTTCTTCAGGACTTTAAAATGGTGAAAATCTTAAGGAAGGTTTACTCAGACCAAAATGTTTTAACGTTGACTTGCCTTCATAATAAATTTATCACTTTTTGGATTACTTTGTTTTTCTATTTTCTTCATACTGTCGGATTCATTTATATTATTTACTTCTATATCATTTAATATCTGGTTGAGGAGATTAGTATTATCTTTAGAAAACTATGGTGAGTCAAAAGTGCTGCAATATTTCGTGACGTAGAAATGCTTTTGCCGAAATCGTCAGGATAATGAGCAACCCTGGATTCTTAGATGCCGAACTCGCTCGATATTTTCCGAATGCCACTCACTGGATTTGCTTCTCTAATTTGGAGCACGGCCTCGGAATCTACGATTTAAGACTTACATCACCTTGCATAATCGTCGAGATTATTTTAACTCGAGCGAAATTTCTTGAACTATCTGGTTTCCGTCCTTTGATCAACAAATATTCGGCAGCGTTATAGACCTTCTCGAAGCCATAACGCATCAGTTTCCAAATTAAACTACGTTGCACATTTTTCTGTGCAGCTTTTAAATCAGACATGAAGTAAAACAATGAACAACGTGTCAGCGCACCAACTAACACGATCCTACCAACCGGAACGGGTACCTACCACAGCTTGGATTGCTTCGGTCACGTGGTATTCACGCTGCAAACTAGAATGTACCAAAATATAGAAACAAAAGAAAAATATCAAAATATGACCCCCACTCTCTCTCTCTCTCTCTCTCTCTCTCTCACACACACACACACACACACATACACTATGTATATTGTTCCGGACGAAGGTTTAACCAACTAATCTGTCTGTAAAGTAACGAGATTGAATTTTAATGAATGATTTAGTGTCGTATATTATGAAACCAGGTGTTTATTGATTAACATTCGTACGCCTTTTCGTTTGGTTTCTTCGCTTAGTGGCATATCGACCTTCGTGGGTTATTTAATGCAAAAGCATTTTTTGAAGGATAGTAGTGGTACTATTTAACCCATAAAAGGGAGGGGTAGAAAAGGAGTTCTTACCTTTCTCAAAGGGTATTAGTCCAAAATTGAATATGATAGCGCAACTATGTGTCTTGGTGTGCTTGTGTGTGTATCTTCGTGTGTGTGTGTGTGTGTGTATATTTGTGTATGTGCTTGGGTGCGTATATGTGTACGAGTTTGTGTACGTTTCTTGTGTGTGTGTGTGTGTGTGTGTGTGTGTGTGTGTGTGTGTGTGTGTGTGTGAGTCTTTTTGTCTGTCTATGTGTTTCTAACGTGAAAAAAAAACCCTCTTGAGAATGAAAGTTAAATGCAGAGAAATATGAAATTTTTAAAGCGATCAAATCATCTGTGCTGGACGGACGCCATCCAAACAGTTGTTCATCGTGTTTACTGTCGACCAGTTAAACCACCCTCCTGTCTGCCGAATGTTTCATCGTGATCGTCAGTCGGTGAAGGAGGGGAAGAAAAAGAGATCAGTCCACCGCTCCTCTTGTCTGGCAGAGAGACGCTATCATACTTAAACGGTGCTCAATCAATTTGCCTATTCACAATGGCCGACCAGCAAACAAACGGACGGTACAGTTCAAATCACCACAGCATTTTATGGTCTTTTACAGACGTCATTGGCAAACAAAGTATCGCTCGACGATAGGGGCCCTAATAGTTTGTTTAAAGCCGGAAAGCAAATATTGAGGGCCGAGCAGTATAGTATTGAGTTTTGAGATGAGAGCTGTGAAAAAAAAGAGAAAGAAAGAATTAAGATATGAATGATTGAAGAGGAGGGAAAGAAGAAACAAGTCGAAGTTGGGATTTCCCTAGGTAAAGGGAGAAAGTTTTTAGTTTTTATTTGATGTAAGTTAATGGGTAGGTGAATGAAGAGAAAATCTGGGAAAGACAAGGGAAAAAGTCGGAGAAGGAAAATGAAGTGAGAGACAAGCAAATAGCAAGCTAGCTAGCTCGATAGTTAGATAAAAAAAAAACATGATTGAGAGAGAGAGAGAGAGAGAGAAAGAGAGAGAGAGGGGGAGATGGATTTTTATATTGATAGAAAGATATAAATAGATAGTTAATATTGAGAGTGAGAAAGTTCCAATCAGTTATTTCAATTTTCTTCTCAATGCTTTTTCTTTTTTCTATTATGTACACACACACACACACACACACACACACACACACACACATATATATATATATATATATATATATATATATATATATATATATATATATATATATATATATATATATATATATATATATATATATGTCTTTATAGGTGTGTGGGTGCATCTCATCTACTGAAAATAACATCAATATACGACTTGCGAAGGCATGAACTGCTATCGATAGGTTATCGATCATTAAGAAGTCAGACCTGCCCGATAAAATATTACATTATTTTTCCAAGGGGGCGGTCGTATTGATACTACTGTATGAATGCACTACATGGATGCTGACAAAGCTTTTAGAGAAAACGTTTTACAGCAATT
This sequence comes from Sepioteuthis lessoniana, assembly GCA_963585895.1. Taxonomy (NCBI): domain Eukaryota; kingdom Metazoa; phylum Mollusca; class Cephalopoda; order Myopsida; family Loliginidae; genus Sepioteuthis; species Sepioteuthis lessoniana. The sequence continues at coordinate 69,219 of CAUZXS010006232.1, read as the reverse complement.
GCACAAGAATGCTACAAGCAATATTGAACAAATCTTGAAAGTAATATTCCAAAAAACAGCACCTGTACAGCCACCTACCTCCCATCAGTAAACCCATAAAAATATGACGAACAAGACATGCGGGAGACTGCTGGAGGAGTAAGAGCGAACTCATAAGCGACGATTTCCTATGTACCTCTTTACACGCAAGTGTTGGACAACCAACTAGAACTTATCTACTACAGATCTGTACGGACACAGGATGTTGTCTAGAAGACCAGCTGGAAGCAATGGATAATAGGGACGAATGGCGAGAGAGAGTCAGGGAAATCCGTGGTTGTAGCACGGCAAGATGATGATGACGCGTTTGCATATATTGTTTTTTACATAGAAATACGCACACATAAACGTGCGTGATTCTTCCCATATATATATATATATATATATATATATATATATATTGTCATCCACAGACAGACTGTTTCGTTGTATCACAACGCTTCAGTGTGGCTAGATACGTAGGATGCTTCAAGCTGGGATTGAAACCCGCCCAACTTTACGTTAGACTAAGTATCATACCGCTTCGCCATCAGCTCCGGAATTATAAGGCATTTGTGTGTGTGTGTGTGTGTGTGTGTGTGTGTGTGTGTGTGTGTGTGTGTGTGTGTGTGTGTGTGTGTGTGTGATTGTAGCCTAACGATTGCATCGGTGAGAAACGGACAATTACCAAGTGCCACTCATTCTACATCGACATAATCCTCACTTATATATATATACTCTATTGAGTACTCTTGCTTTATAGATATAGCAACATAGATAGATAGATAGATAGATAGATAGTATGGGGGTAAATAACTATATCCCTAACTATTCTCTATAAAAAGTTCTTTTTTCTCAACCGAACATTCAAAGATTTATTATTCTTTGTAAAAAGTATAGAATAGAAAAAATAGATAATACTCGGTTTTATCTAGTACGTAATTCTACTGCATTTAAACACTGAAAAAAAAAAACAACAACAAACTATTGCAACATCGGAAATAAAATTATGGAAATGTGAATAAAGTGTGAAATTATTTTTGGATTGCTGCATATTTGTATTTTTGTTCCCAGAATCTAAATGATATTCAATTTCATAATAAATACTACACAATATATCCTTTTTGGTCGTAAATTCCAATAAAAATTATACAATCCTGTTATCATAATTTCAGAATGAAATTTACAATTTATAAAATAATGGTTGGTTGGTTGGTTGGTTGGTTTTACGGCAAGTCAATCTTAGTCGGGTTATGTAAAGTTGAAATTTGTTTTTTCACAATAGTTTTCAAACAACAATAACAACAACCATAATAATTAAGAAAAAAAAAAAGGAAAATTTGCAAAATGGTGGACTTTGCTGTCCCGGTTGACCACAGAATAAAACTGAATGAATGTGAAAAGAGGGATAAGTACCTCAACCTTGCTAGAGAATTGAAAAAAACTATGGAACATGAAAGGGACGATTGTAACAATTGTGATTGGTGCTTTTGGCACAGTAAATAAAGGATTATGAAAGAGCCTGAAAGATTTGTAAGTTGGCGGCCGAGTGGAGACCATCCAAACAACAGCATTATTGAAGACGGCCAGAATACTGAGAAGAGTCCTTAAGACTTGAGGAGACATACTGTCACTCAATCGCCAGTGAAAGACCATCAGCTTACGCTGGTGTGAAAAACTCTAATGAGTAAAAATAATAATAATAATAGTATTTTGTAAACAATTAAAGTCTCAAGTAGCTTTTCTTAGCATAAATAATTTGCTCGAACGCATGTGGTTCGTATTATTCCTAGATAATTCTTTATTTTTATGCAGATATAGACTGAACCATAATTGGTACTACCATACAGGGTCAGGGGGGTACTGGGACTACTGGTAAGGAAGTAATGATTTCACGCTCTCAAAAGCTCCAAAACTGAATGCAGTTTCGTGTCATATTCCTTATTTTAAGGTGGGGGCTTTACTGCTCGGCAGGTGATGCAGGGTGTGCATTCCAAGCCTCGCCAGCAGGCCATATAATACTGGAGTGTATTCATTTACATATATGTATAAATAAATGATTATTATTAAATAGAAATAATTGCGTGAAATCTCATGATTATTTGTATTAGATAAGAATACTTGAAACCATACGATTGTGTGCCGGCCTAATCAGCTGGGGCTGTAGAATACACCGACTGCATCTCTGCAGAGGGGTAAGACTCCTCCAACGAGTCTCCTGATATGACACTCAACTATATGGTGAGGATCCAGCCCAAGAGCTTTCATTTTAATATATATATATATATATATATATATATATATATATATATATATATATATATATATATATATATAGTACAATTTAATGGAGACTCAAACTCAGTTAAGTCGTCATAATAAATTTATATCGGCGGAGAATATTATTGCTATACTCTCCGTCTCGTCAGATGACTCTTTACATGCTTCCCTCCTGTCGCAAAGTAGCTATTGTGGAGTTTCAGTTCTTATTCAGAAGATAAAATAAGGTAATTAAAAATAAAATAAAAAATAAGAATCAGAAAATAAAAAAATAAAATAAAAAATAAAAAATAAAAAATAAAAAAATAAAAATAAGGTGGAAATCAAATTACAAATTATTTCATTCATAGGCGTGAGCAGAGGGGGTTAACATGTTATATGCTAGAACGATTAAGAAACAGGATTAGAATTAATCTACTGGTCAGTCCCTTCTAATTTTGCGTTTATGTAGTAGTTCCTCCTGCTTGACAGGTGTGATTTTCTAAACAGACTAAGATAGTTTAACTAATGGCTATCTCATACATGATTTAGATTTATTCTTAATGTGTCAGTTAATTAACTCAGCAGTTGCCATCCTAGATATTTCTCTTGTTTCAATTAGGACTAAGATAGTTAAACCAGATAAGGTGGAGACATTTTATATAGTCGTCAAGTGTTTGTTTTTTTTTATATTTTAATATTTACCCTAAAAATGGTCAAGGGGAATATATATATATAGGATCCTATCAATTGGTCAAACAAAACTAAACTGTGCAATTACGCTAAACTGAATTGTTTGAAATTAATTGTTTTTACAGTTAACTGGGTGTTTCAACTGAGTACTTATATTAAACTGAATTGTTTGAAGTAGAAATGTTTTTGACATTCAAACTGCGTACTTATGCTAAACTGAATTGCCTGAAATAAAGCTGTTTTCACATTTAACTGTGCTAAACGAAAAACTGTACTTATACTAAAATGAATTGGTTGAAACTTTTATTAAAATGAGTTAACTCAGCGTTAAATGACCCGAAAAGGGTTGATTCGCCGTAAAACAAAACAACCAACCAGCCAACCAACCAACCTCGTACGGTGAAACGTTCATATAATGACGTCTGACCTGCTGTTGCTGGCATTTTCAAGTATGAGATACAAGCACTACAACAGCGATAAAAGAAGTGTGTGAGCCGCAAAGGAGACTATACTGAAAAATAAACTTCTCTTGATCATATTCCATGAGAGTATCTTAGTCAGTGGATCAAATTTTCAAACAGCCCTCATATATATATACATATATATATATATATATATATATATAACACGAAAAAAATATTTTGAGGATGCATTTATCTATATATGATAATATGACAATATTTAACGTCCTCGGTTTTTGTTTTTTGTTTTTTTGTTAAGCCATCTTCAGAGCAATGTTAAAATATTATGTTATTATATAACATCGACTTAGAAAGGGTTTAACAAAAATGAAGGAAAAGAAAAACGAAATTTTATAGGTTAGCGTATTATATATAGATCATCATCATCATCATATCGTGCTGGCAGCACGGATATCCCTGACCCTCTCTCGCCACTCCTCCCTATCGTTCATCGCCCTAGGCAGGTCTTCAGGACAACAACCTGTATCCTCACATAGCTGCTGAATGTACGTTCGTGCTGGTCGTCCTACTTTTGCGCGGCCATGTGTGGGGATCCATAAGAGTACATCTCTTATGAGTTCATCTCTGCTTCTCCAGCAATGTCCTGCATGTCTGGTTCGCCTAACTTGAATAGTTTTCGTGATAGGGGGCAGGTGGCCGTACAGTTGGTGTCTTGTGGGGTGTTGCTGCCAGGACTTGTTCAGGATTGCACGCAGCATTCTTGTGTAATTGCCGTCTAGCTTCTTCTCCAGCCGTTTTGTTAGAGTCCATGTAGTGCATCCATGTAGCAGTATCGATGTGACCGCTGACTGGAAGAAACTGCGTTTCATTTTATCGGTTAGGTCTGATTTCCATATAGTCGGTAGCCTATTGATAGCTGTCCATGCTTTCGTTAACCTCGTTTCGATGTCCTTTTCGGTTGATTCGACGCTTCACGTACCTAGGAAGCAGCGTCGAATATATAGATACACCCGCTTAATATTTTAATTTTCTTGGTTTTATATCTACATAGTGTCGGATTTATTTCTATTTTTCTCTTGGGATTATCGTGGCGTAGTGGCTGACGTAGTGGCTTACGTACTGTACTGTAACAGCGTTGTAAGTAAGTTCAATCTCCAGCTACGAAATTACATCTCTTTTCGGTTGGTTGGTAGTTTGGGTTTATAGCATATCAACCTTTTGTAGGTTATTTAACGCCAAATCCATTTTTATGAAAACAGTTCTATTTCAAACAATTCAGTATAGGATAAGTACGCAGTTTAAATGTATGTACAGTTTAATTGTGAAAAAACATTTCTATTTCAAGCTATTCAGTTTAGTCAAGCAGTTCTAATTCAGCTAATTCAGTTTAGTATAAGTACAGATTTTGCCCACACACGGTTAAATGTCAAAGCAGTTCTATATTAAACAAATCAGTTTAGTGTCAGTACAGTTTCAATGTCAAAAACAGTTCCATTTCAAACAATTCAGTTTAACATAAGCACGCAATTTAAATGTAAGTACGGTTTCATTGTCAAAAACTTTTCTATTTCAAGCTATTCAGTTTAGTCAAACAGTTCTTATTCAAACAATTCAGTTTAGCATAAGTATGCCCCATCAGCTCCAGCCTTAGTGGAACCAGATTGTTTAGTGTCATATCAGGACACTCATTGGGGGGTGGTCTTACCCCTCTGCAGAGGTGCAGTCGGCGTATTGTACAACCCCAACTGACAGGGCAATTTCTTTTCGGACTATTATATATATATATATATATATATATATGCGTGCGCGTGCGCGCGTGTGTGTGTGTGTTCAATATTGTCTCAATACCATTTTGATGTGATCTTTGTAAGTTCTCCTTATATACAAGGGCCAATATTTCAAATCAAACTACTCTAGATTTTTTTCCTGGTCTATTCAAGTTTTCCATTGCACTGCCACCAATTCATCATCTCTTCTCGAATTTCCTCTTCATATCATTAATAAGCTTCATTTTTTTTTCTCCACTTGGCGCCTTTCGACGCCGTTAGATGTTAATTGATTGGCAAGGTGGCTGTTAATTATGTCGCCATTTTCCATATTCTTCACACACTACTACGTTGATGTTGTTACTTAAGCCTTCACTTTGATGTCTGAAGAGTGACTCTCTGAAGTGACTCGAGACGTCCTTTCTACGTCACTTGAATAGCCAGTTTGATATCGTTAACGTGGCTATCTTGATTTCAGAAGAGCGACTGTTTTGATGTGTCAATGTACATATTAGGACAACGATATTTTTGTTTTCTTTTCTGGGATTTGTCACCTGTTTTTTTTTTTTTTGTTTTGTTTTTTGGGGTTTTTTGTTTGTTTGTTTGTTAATCTCTATAACCCTTTTTAAATTTTTATTAGGCTTTTTTTGTCACTACTTTCATTTAGATCATAGCCATTTTTTTGTCTTTTTATAATTACTTTTTCGCTCTTATCTGAGTGTTTTATCTTCGATAACTATTTTACTTTTTTTCTACTCCCATTATTCTAACACCCAAGCGGATACTCTGGTATTATACTTTTTTTTGGGGGGGTAGTAGCTAAATGCTCGAGTAGACTTAAGTTAAATCGTGTCCTGTATATGACACCAAACTGTGTCTGATGGTGAGGCTCCACTTATGCAGATCTGGGAATTGTCGAGTATCCTTTCATTGACATTATTCCCATATACACTCTGACCGAGAATGGTAGAATCTGTTATGGTAAAAATGATACTAGAAAAGTTTACAAATGGTCTAAACATATTTACAAATGGGCCAAACACGGGCTAAACCTGTTTTTAAATGGACAGAACATGTTTACAAATTTGCTAAACATGGGCTAAATATAAAACTAAGCCGAAATGACTATCAATAGAGTAGAAACACACGGTTACTCCGGTAAAGATAAAGTTTCGGGCACAGCGGTCAATAAAAGAGATCATTCGGACAATCTTCTGGGGCATGGACCGATCGATGTGGATTTACTTGAAAAGGGTGCAACTATAAACAAATCTTCCAACTGCAAACTACTAAAGTAAAGTAAAAATCACCTAATTTATTAAATGTCTCTCTTAAATGTGTGTGTGTGTGTATGTGTGTGTGTGTGCAGATAGGATAAAATAAAGTGTTTACGGCATGATTTCATTTAGAGTGGAATTTGTCAACGTGAAAGGTTTCGGTTTTTATATTAAACCATTATCAGGGCATTTGATTTGTGATGTTGAATCTTTTAAGTTCTATTCAACTTTATTTTTTTAAATGAAATGAAAAAAAGGAAGATTTAAGAATTTCATTTCCGTAATTGGCGTTCAGTTTCACAATTGTGTGACGTAATTGCACTTCAAAATTTATTTCGAAGCGTTACGTATTTCTTTTAAAAAGCAATATATATATATATATATATATATATATATATATATATATATATATTCTTTAAAAAAGCAATATATATATATATATATATATATTTCTTTAAAAAAGCAATATATATATATATAAATATATATATATATATTTCTTTAAAAAGCAATATATATATATATATATATATATTTCTTTAAAAAAGCAATATATATATATATATATATTTCTTTAAAAAGCAATATATATATATATATATTTCTTTAAAAAAGCTATATATATATATATATTTCTTTAAAAAAGCAATATATTCTCAAAATAGGTTATAATGAATATGCAGATCTAACTGTGAATAGTGTAGACACATAGTCAATGTCTTTTGGTTACAAGCAGTTTCTCGTTTATGCGATTATCAAATCAAATGGCTCCAATGTGGCGAGTGACTCTTTGTATACTGTTGAGAGCTGAAGAAATTATCGTATTTGAAGGTGATTGTGAAACCAATGGTACGTGATTCCCTTGAAATGTGTCCCAAAGAACTGAAAAAGAGACTGAGGGAGTTGGAGATCAGATCCGAGGAAAAACAATTTTAAACAGTTGAAAATAAATTAAATATAGTACAGTCAATAAATTAATTAAGAAAAATATGTAATATAGCCGCGTAAAAAATCAAACTGAAAAATTTAAAACAATTTATCTCCGTAAATGTATACAAAAATCTACATAAACTAGACCGTCTGCCCCAGATTATCCAACCAATCATGCCCCACATAACAGTATATAAAGGAACACCCTCCCCGTGGGAACCTCTTGGTCAGATCATCGTATTTACCAACCCCGTTGACGCTGTATCTTCGATATTCAAACACGCACACATACACACACATACTCACCCACACACATATATATACACATGTGTGTGTGTGTGTGTGTGTGTGTTCAACAATCGTTCGGGGAAGTCCCTGTGGTATCGTGGTTAAAGTGTTGGAATACGATATCATAGTAGGCGAGTTCAAACTCCAGCCACGTTATTATGTGCACATTCGGACTAATGCACTTGGGAAAGACATGAAACTCCTTTCCCATCATAGGTCAATTACTGTTCTTCTACAAGGATGGCTTTGTCATTAAATAACCCACAAAGTTTGATATGCCATTAAACAAAGAAACCAAACCAACAATCGGTCATGTGACATAAAATGTATATTACATTTGGAGTAACTGATACAAAAGCGCAATAACATTCATATAAAGTAAAAAATATAGTTGGCGACCCAAAAGGCTCCCTTTTCAATAGCTACTACACCGATATGTAAGAGAGAGTGCAACTCCTTTCCATGGATTGCTCCAATTTCCCCTTGATCTGCACCTTATAATGCTGAATGCTAACCTAGGAAACATTAAGTACCATTTTTTTAGTCTTCGGAATGATTCGACCTGGGATTGAATCTTGGTCGCCCGGAATTTTGGCGAACACACTAACCATTATGTCAATGGGCCAGTCAATATATATATATATATATATATATATTCTCAATTCTTTACTACTCTCTTTTGGTGAGTAATCCATTTGAATTTTCCATTTTCACGCTATTTTTCTTCGCCAAAACAATTTCTTCTTTATGTCCATAAAATTTATATTCCAAAAGAATCCTAATTTAAGCTGTATTTATCAAGGTGGGAACGTTAATTCCTTTTCAAATTGTCCCTTCGTTATTTAATCCAATCATTCCCTCACGTTTTCCCTTGGTCGAAGCTCCTTTGAAACTCTACTTTTAATGTGGTTTGAAACTACGCTCTCCTATATCCTTTAATGTCCTCTACCCACTCAAATTTCACAACTGAAATGAATTTTTAGTTTAGGAAAGAAGAAAAATTTCCCTGGAGATATGTCTGATATATATGGATAGAATAACATTTATACCATTGAAACCCCAGACGGTGCAAAGGACAGGATTCAAAATCGAATTCCGTTTGAGGAAAAAAGTATGAATTTCTTTCTCTTATCTCCTATTCAATCTCCCGATATTTTAATCAAATATTTCCTTACAAACTTACCAATTGTGTTGAAAGAAAAGCACAGAACACTTGCATAAACCAATCTCTCATAATTTTGTATAAGCTGCTGCTCTTATTGTCATCCTTGACCTGTGCTAACCATATTTCAAAATATCAGCCTTCCTCGTCATATCTTCCTTTTTTTTATCTTTCCTTTTTCTTTATTATTTTCGTTTTTTTTTTCTTCTTTTTTCTTTTCTTTTTTATCTTTTCTTTTTTTTTTTCTTCTTTCCGTTTTTTTCTTCTTTTCTTTCTGTTATCTTTTTTATCTTTGCTTTTCCTTTTTTTTCTTTTCTTTTCTTCTTTCTTAAATTTTTTAAAGATCTTATTCTTTTCATTTTCTTCTCTTTTTCTTTTCTTTTTATTTTTCTTATCTTTTATTTCTCCTTTTTCTCTTTCCCACCCTTTTCTATATTTTCAATTTGTTATCTCTCGTCTTCTCTCTCTCTCTCTCTCTCTCTCTCTCTCTCTTTTGAATCTTCTCTCTTCTCCCTTTTCTGCCCTTAATATTTACAACTTTTTCTTTTCTTTCTCTTTTTCTTTTCTTTCTATTTTTCTTATCTTTTATTTCTCCTTTTTCTCTTTCCCACCCCTTCTATATTTTCAATTTGTTATCTCTCGTCTTTCTCTCTCTCTCTCTCTCTCTTTTCTTTCTTTTGAATCTTCTCTCTTCTCCCTTTTCTGCCCTTAATATTTACAACTTTTTCTTTTCTTTAACTTTACTTCTTTATGATTCTACCCTTCCCAATAACCACACTCTCTTTCACTAAAAGCTATTCTCCCTCATTTTGCTCCTCTTCTTTCGACTCTTCCTTCTTCTCTCTTCGCTTACCCCCCACCTCCTTTATCGCTTGCTTTCTTTCGTCCCTGGAGTTCTACCTTAAGCGTTTCCTTATTAACTTCTCCACAGTGACGGTCGTAACTTCTGACCCGGGCATCGCCGGATTGTTTTTAATCAATGTCTCATAGCGGGAAGTGATGTCTCGCTTATTATCGTGCGACACTTGTCCCACGTGCCTGATACATCATGAGTGTTAATTGGACCACGTGATCGGAAGAGTGTGAAGAGAGAAAAAAATCTGCAAAAGGCGGGAAAATTGTGAGATTAATCTTTCAAGGAGCTAAAAGAGAATTACTTTTAGGTCGGCGGAGAGGGGAGATAATGAAAAACAAAAAAACAAAACAAAACAAAAAATGACGTGTTTGATGCTTTTAGGATCGTTGTTAGAGAAAGAGATTGGTAAATTCCTTCTGTTTTTGTCTGAACGAAGAATAAATTAGGTCCTGAAAGCTAACAAACATGGCTGTGTATACAAAATGCTCGCATATATGATAATATAAACGTATATAAAAAGTAAGAAAAAGATTGAAAAAAAAAATAAAGTTAATACTTGATATCCTATTGTAATTTACCACATGCTTGTCTGTCTGTCCGTCGCGCTAAAGATCCAAAATGATAACTGTGATTTCAACCAAATTTTCAGGAGCAACAGAAAATATTACTCCTGCTGATACGTGGATAACCAAAGCGCATTTTGCAAATACACCTTCTCAGGCCGAATATCTGATGTATAGTCTGAAGCAGGCAGCAATAAGCATTGGTCTATACACAAACTCAAATAAAACAGACTTCATGAGTTTTAATCAAGATAGCACCACCTCTACAGTCAATGAAAAGCCTTCGAAATCAGTTGACCACACCTCGGTAGCAATATCTCATCTACTGAAAGCGATGTCAACTTATCAACTTACTTAAATCAAGAACTTTTATTGATAGATTATAGACCATATGAAAATCTGATCCCACATAAAATAAAAATGGAACTCTTTCAAGCTGTAGCCATGTCAGTACTATAGTATAATTCCACCACTTAAACTCTAACGAAACAGCAGAAGAAAAAACTAGAGAACTACACAAGGATGTTTCTTGCTGTTTTAAACAAACCCTGCAAACAACAAACAAGAAAACATCAGCTGTGTGGCCACTTACTTCCGATCTAATAAATCATCCGAGTAAGACGAACAAGATATGCTGGTCATAATTGGTGAAGAAAAGACTGATTCCTATGGACTACTGCGCAGGGACACACCAGAGTCGGCCGACCAGCAAAATAATGATCATCAGCTCTGTGCAGACACTGGATACAGTCTTGAGGATTTACCAAGGGTGATAACCGATAGGTACGCATGGTGAGAGAGAGAGAGAGAGTCAAGGGATCCGTGCTGTCGGCTCGCCTTGATGATTTTGATATATTAATGAAGTTAGAGAGTTGTGCGGGAAGATTTTAAAACTCTACAGAGAGATTTGGCTTAGAATTGTTCTTCGAAGAGATCTGTTGCTCAATTTCTATCTTCATTGTCCCCCCACCAATCGCTATGAAAAGAGTTTTGGGAGGTGTGCTAAGTGCTACAGTTGGAAAGGGGAACGGTTACTCGAGTTCAAATCTTGGACAAGGCTGTTTGTATTTCACTTCGAGCTAATGCACTTGGGAAAAGCAAGGGGATTGTCCGTGTTGTAATGGTTAAATAGCTGGACTACAGCCTCGAAACCATTTTGAACACCAACTGCGCAATTTTGTTCAATTTCGGACTGATACCATTGGGAAAAGTATAAGTCCCCTTATCCCCCAGTTATGGATTAAATAGTTTAAATATTTCCAGGCATGACATTTGAAATCAGGCCAAAAATGACAGAGCCTACGAACAGACAGCTATTTAGTGAATTATGATAAGACATGTGCGAGGTGTATAAGATAAGTTTCCAGACTTTTTTCGTATGGTCACTTTAATCGATAGTACACACATGAAACTCTAGTACCCTTCGAAGTAATCTCCTCCAGCTGCAATGCACTTGTTGTATCGTTCCAACAACTTCGGCAAGGCCCCATGGAAGTCCTCTTGTGTGAGCGTGCCAATGACCTTCGTCACAGCCTCTTTCATCTCCTCAATTGTCTCATAACGATAGCCTCTTAGCTTAGGGAATAACCAAAAGTCACAGGGAGCAAGATCTCGACTAGAGGGAGGGTGAGTAACTGTGTTGATGCCCATCTTGGTCAAATAGTCTGTGACAACGATGGAGTTGTGGACTGGTGTATTGTCCTGGTGGAAATGCCACAGACCTGATTTGAAGAGTGCTGGCCTCTTCCATGGGAATCTCTTCCTGAACTCCCTTAAAACCTCAACATAATAACCCTAACCCTTTGGCCAATCAACTCTGGTGTATTGACTTCCTTGCTCTTCTCACACCTCTCATCATACCTCACAGACTCCCTGCCTTCCTTGAATCTCTTATGCCACTCAAAAACTGATGCTCGATTCATGCAAGATGGTCCGAAAGCAGTCTGAAGTATTCTATACGTTTCTGTGCCATTTTTTTCCAAGTTTAAAACAGAATTTTGTTGCATATCGTTCTTCTAAAGTGGTAATTTACTACGCTTTTTGCTTAGATGTGGCACAAGGCCATATGAAAGGGGAACCCAATGAGACTCGAACTCACTCGTGTAGGTTTGTTAGTCGAGCTTGCTAACCATTACACCACCAAAGGCGCCCATCGTTCATCTAAAGTGTCCTCACGTCCAGATTGCATTTTTGAAATTCACCAGCTGTGGCAATCAGGCTTTAGTTGAGTGTATTCCAATTCGTTTCTGTAGCCGTTCATTTGAAGCTGAAATCATAAAAATTAGTCAGTCATCTCATAGGATGTATAGCAATAACATACTGAATTTTCAAATGCCTGTACAAAAAACGTCTGGAAACTTATTGAAGGCACCACGTATGTCATATCCGTATGACATGCGGATTTTAGGACGGTCACATAATTCTATAAAGTATTTTCTGTTTAAATATGGAATTTTTTTCATGCCTGACATGCATTGCACTTTCAAAATCGTATAACACAACTATTTTCATAATGAAAGAACTTTTGGATCAACATCATTTTTGATATATTTGTTTTCACTGTTATCGGTCTAATCGAATAAAAGTAATTTTTAAACAAATCTATTTGAGATATAGATGGAATCCTGATCGATAAAACTGATCTGAGGAAGACTGGACCTGGGGAAAAATGTTAATGATAAGATACTCTGCACTAACCAGATCTCCAGAAGTGGTGCCTCACCATTTGATACAGTTTGATATCATAACCATGTCACCGTTCTTTTTTTTTTTTGAGAGAGAGAGAGGGGGTCATATTCCTCTTCAGGGAGGGGACACAGTCAACATATTCTAAGCTCCCCCGAGAGGATAAGGAAGTGTATGCGCAACAGATGAATTAATTGGAATTAATTTGTCTTGGAGCGGGAGTTCCCTTGTTTCAGTCGATCAATGATGCTTATAGATGTTGAGACAAACAGACAGACAGGCAGAGACAAAAGACAGAGTGAGAGACTGACAGATGAAGACAGAAACAGACAGACAGGCAAATGAACAAAGACAGAGACGGGTAGAAACAGAGATAAAAAGACAGACAGATAGACAGAGGCGGGCAGAGACAGAGACAGAGACAGAGAGACAGAAAGAGACAGACAGACAGAGTGAGAGACTGGCAGATGAAGACAGAAACAGACAGACAGGCAAATGAACAAAGACAGAGACGGGTAGAAACAGAGACAAAGACAGACAGACAGAAAGACAGACAGACAGACAGAGGCGGGCAGGGAGAGAGAGAGAGAGAGACAGAGAGAGAGGAAATAAATCTAGCTACGAAGTTGGTATAAATTTTGATCTTTAACATCTTAAACTTAATTTCGCGGATTGAAAAAGTCTCTACAATCGAATAAAATTGTTGATCTTTGATTCGGGAAATGGGGGTAGGGGCAGAAGTGAAACGTGGGGGTAAGGGGGCTACAAGTGGGGGCAAAAAGAGATCGTAAGGTCCGGCTTGTTGTTCCAAAAGCATCGATATTGAATTGATGACGATAGAAAACAGTAAATGTGCGATTGGCTTTAACTTCTCACCACTTAGACACGACAGGCAAACCTTTGAGACGGGAATGTGAACGTGATTTTGTTGCGACTGACGATCGGTGTCCAACTGCTGAGTGCAATGATTCTTTCTTGGATCAACCAAATGATCGACAAGTGCTTAGTTGGAATCCTTTGCGTGCATGTGTGTCTATATATTACGACTATATATATATATATATATATATATATATATATATATATATATATATATATTCAATGTATAGGCATATAGATTCACTTTTAATTGTGGTCACTTTCTTAAAACGCAATAACTTACCATATATATATATATATATATATATATATATATGTGTGTGTGTGTGTGTGTGTGTATAACAATATGCATATAAATAGTGAAAGAAAGAGAGAGCGGAGAATAGACTAAAATAGATAGGTGCGTGTGTGTTTGTGTTGGATGTATGGATGTACTTATACGGAGACACATATGTGTGTGCACATGTGTGTGTATATATATGTATATGTATGTATGGAGAAGAGATGCATTTGTTTGTGTATTATACCGTCTTCAAAATAAATATGTGTATATATACCCACATATCAACATATATATATATATATATATATATATATATATATTGATATATCGGTATATATATATATATATAGATATATGTATATAAATATTTATGTATATATATATGTATATATATATATATATGTATATATATATATGTATATATATATACATTTATATATATGTATATACATACATATATATATATATATATATACCGGACATTGGCCTAGGGGCTAGAGTGTTCGCCAATGGCCCGGGAGACCTGGGTTCAATCCCAGGTCGAGTCATACCAAAGACTCAAAAAATGGTACTTGATGCCTCCTTGCTTAACACTCAGCATTATAAGGTACGGATCAAGGGTAAAGTAGAGCAATCCAGGGAAGGAGTAGCGCTCTCCCCTACACATTGGTGTAGTAGCTATCGAAAAGGGAGCCTTTGGGTTACTCTCGACTATGGTCGCCAACTTTACTTACTTATATATATATATATATATATCAGGTTTTGTTTGTGTGCGTGTTATACATACTAAACCACACAGACAGACAGACAGACAGACACACACACACACACATATATATATATATATATATATAATGAAGCATATCAACCCTGATTTTTCCTCCCGTCTTCCTTTTTTTCTTAATACTTAACCTTATAGCTGCTTCTTTACGCGTGTATATATTCACTGAATTTTTGTTTCCAGAGTTACTGTTTAAGCCTAACTTAGTATGGCACATGGCCTGAAAATCACGTTTCTAAAAATATGTCTGTTTCTATTTCCTTTTTTTCTTGACGAATCAAGAGCACTATATATATATATATATACATATATATAATCTAATATATATTTATTTATTATCATTATATATTAGCTCTATCACAGATATTCAGCACACTCCAAATTATATCGCATTTGGTTCGCCACAAATCCACAAAGTGAAATAGTGATAACTAACACTCTTACAATATATATATATATATATATATATATAGACAAGTTGCCTATCATCAAACAAAGTTTGTTAATATATAAATTCAAATATCGATGTGGTTCGACATATATTGGTTGGACTTGTCAACATCTGGAAGTGAGAATTAGACAGCATCTACCCAGAAGTATTATAACTAAAAGCCGACAAACATCCGGGCATTCTCAGGGAATGGACTCTGCTTTTGGCGAGCATTTGCTTGCCATAAATAGTTGCAGGACCAACTATCAAGATGGCTGCTTTTCTGTTCTGCATAGACAAAATTCATCTCAATGTCTTAGAGCCGATCTATATGGCTATAGATCGCCCCTTTCTATGTAGACAGTTAAGCAGTCACATTTTAAATATATTTTGAGAAATATTGGAGACTGGTGTCACTTTATTTTTTTTCCTCCACCCTGTCCCTTCGATACAATTATTTAGTTTAGGTGAATAAGACTGACAAGTACCGGACGAAAGGGCCCTCGCTTTTTTATTGTTTTAAAATAGTTTTTCCCGAGCTACCAATGATTTCGCTACTTATTTGTTTATACAAATTTTCGTGTACCAAAAGATTGTAACGTCTATTCCTTTATCTTCCACTTAACAATTCAAATCTTACTAATAATATTATATCTTGAAATAAAATTCTTTCCTCTCATTATTTTAACTGTTTTGGATGGATACGTAAGCTGGTTACTACAGGGCGTGATAAAGATCCCAATCCCCTTTTTAACAGTCCCTGTGTAGAGGAAATGAACTTAGAAAAGTGGTAATGGTGGATTTATCTTGTTAATGCTTAGCCATGTTTTTTCCACATACGAACAGTTTCGATTCGTGCTCATTTCATGTTACACTGGAATAATGCAGTTCCGTATGAATTTTCAACCCGTAGCAGTACTGATTTTCTGTGCTGTTCTGGATAGAAAATCGATACTGCAATGGGTTGAAAATCCTATCCGGAATACTAACATTCCGACATAATATAGAATGAGCTCTCTGTGTACCAATTACAGATTCACCAGTCTTAAAAAGTAACCGTTTTAACTGCAAAGACATGGTAAGCACCCGTCCAAGCAATGATTATAACTGATTGTATCAGAAAAAAAAATGGTTAGACATTTATTGCTATCCGTTCCTATCAGCCATCGCTCTTGGTAACTTGTCTAAATAGCACCAAGTGTCCACACAGAGCTGGTGAATGTAAGTTTTTGCCCATCAGCGAACAGAGCCAGATCCATGCATTCATAAGAAAACGTCACTTATAAGTTCATCATTACTTCATCGGCAGTTCCCAGCATAATATCTAATAATATCCGTTTTGTTTGTATAATATGCTTTTAGACATACAACAATCTTGATATGCTTGCTTTAGCAGAAAATCAACATTTTATTAAATAAATTGGTTGGGTATTCTTATTCATGTGCGATACTTTAATATCTAATTATATCCGTTTTGATTGTATAATATTCTAGAAGGCATAATATAATGCTGATATCTTTGGCGAAAAAGAAAATTAACTTCTTGCTGAAAAAATCATTTGTAGGGTTGGTTTATTTATTATACAGGATACTTCTGGTCACTACCCCGATTCAGGGTGCAGCATCTCCTTCGAGTCGGGTAACATTGATCCTGAAGCTCTACTAAATGATCTTGGTTGTTTTTACGATGTCTGACAATATAAAACTTTTCTTTCTCTCTGTCGTGGGTGAAACGTTCCCACCCTCATGCGTCCAGTCCATTCCAGGCTTTGAATACGAAGAATCTGGTCACTTTCAACAAGTTGACAATCTCTGGGTCGATATGGTTGGCCAATGGGATGCAGTTGACAAACGTAACAGACGGAATCTTTTTCACATAAACAACCGAAAGAGCATTTTTCTTAGTCCTTTTAATGACATGTCAACCTTCTAGGGTTATTTAATCCCAAAGCTGTCTTTGTAGAAGAACAGCAGAGATAATATTTAACAAAAGTATTATTAGAGTATTCATCTGAAAGTGACCGTAATAGCATAACATTTGTTTGAACTCACTTATTTTAAAAACTGCTGTCCAACGCTTTAACCACCTTACCATACTGACTCCCCCTTCAAGCAAAAAAAAAAAAAACTGTTCAAGAAGTATGACAATCATTCAATACAACTGAAGTACGACAATCATTCAATACAAATGAATATCTCAAAGCCAACAGAGTACATGTTCAGACGTGCAGTAACGTCCATTGCAATTGTCGGCAATGTTACAGTAAGGCTGCGCAACCGATTCTTAAGATAAGCAAAATAGCCGGATACTTTCGCGACAATAACAACCTTCTTTACGCTTTCTATAAAGAAAAGAATGCCGACTACGTGCGCATGTACACTCTCAAAACCACTAACATCAGATAAGATAAGAAATGATCGTGTCTTTGTGGAATTTCATGCCCGGTTTTGTTGTCTAAAGGGTCGCGTGGCCGTTTATATGACCCGTCAAGTGGGGGAAGAGAAGACTTGCCCCCTTTTGACGAACTACGGTCACGTGAACAATGCCAAAATCACGTACACGGCGGATCTAGCGAAATGTCCCGTTTCGCAGACGTGAATGTTCAAGTCGATAGCATACGTGTAGATGTGTGTATGTTTTCCTGTTTAGTTTTGTGTTTCTTTAAAATTTGTATGTATTTATATATTAATATTCACAAGAAGAAGAAGAAGAAGAAGAAGAAGAAGAAAGCAGCGGTGGCTAGCAATTAATTAGGGTAGTATCCATACACTTTATCCATTTTTAAAAAAATAAACTTAATTTTATTCCAAATCAAAGACACTAGGATATTGATTATTACTAGTTGAACATAAAACAATCAAAACAGATACCATTAGATATTAATTAATAAGAATACTCAAACATTTTTTTCATAAAAAGTCAACTTTCTTCCAAATCAAAGCTATCAGGATTTTAATTATTTCTTATGGTACATTATACAATCAAACTTGATAGTATTAGATATTATTGTATAGTCATTAGTAAGTACTAGTCGTAGACGAAGGCGACCAGAAGGCTCCTTTTTCAATAGCTACTACACCGAGGTGTAGGGAAGGGCGCTACTCCTTTCCCTGGATTGCTCCACTTTACCCTCGATACGTACCTTATAATGCAGAGTGTTAAGCAAGGAGGTATCAAGTACCATTTTTGAAAGTCTTTGGTATGATGCAACCTGGGATTGAACCCAGACCACTTAATTTTTTTCGAATAAAAAATCGATATTCTTTTAAACCAAAGATATAGGATTCTATCATTTCCAGTGGGACAGAATTCAATCAAAACTGATCTTATTAAAATCAAAAGATCGCATATTGTCAAAGAGAAATCTTTGGTTTAGAGTAGAATAAATTTGAACTAAAAAGTTTGAAGTAGTATAATCAATTAGGGCAATGCGTTTAAATGTAATATTCGTAATCTGAATGTTATATTCGTTTTATTTCATCTTATTTTTATTACTTTCAAAGTTCTCGGATCGTTTTTACATTCCCCAACCATAAGATATAAATTACAAGATGAAGCCAAAGTGATTGATTATAAATTACGGGAGGATTTTTGATTTGTTTGTTTTTAATCAAATTAAAAACATTTATTTTATGTTACGTTGATGTTTTTACGCAAGTTCTTACGGCTATGAAATGGTAGATTATCGAAACGAACACGGCATAACAGAGGTTTATATTTGGTCGTATTTGTTGGTCACCGAAATGGATACACAACGTTGCACACGACTGCACTCAGCGAGGCAATCATCTTTCCTCAAATTACCGTCACCCGAAATTTGATCGTTAAAATGTTCCTGACTGTTTAACAATATACACACGCACGCACGCACGCACGCACGCACACACACACACACACACACACACACTTATACGTAAAGAAAAATAGATGATTGTTTGCATGCAAATATATGATTATAGGTCTCATATATATATATATATATATATATATATAAAAAGATTCTGTGGTACGCGGAAAATTTTAAAACGGTTTTACGAAGCGTATACATTTTAAAATACTTTAAAATTCTAAAATAGTGAACCCCACTTTTCGAGCAATCAGAATTCGTCTACTGCCATTATGCGACACCTATTGGACAATCCAACTTGTTTACTCTCTTGAAGACCTTAGATAATGAGTTACATTTATTCGTTTGCGAGACCCTATTCATCACAAAATTCCAACCTGCGTGGAGTACACAAAAGCAATTTCACGCATTCCTTTTATTTAACACGACACTTTCTTAGTTCAAGCAATCCTTACTTAGTACATGAAGAAAAAAATATTATCCGCACACAGTCATCTGAATCCGTGAATTTTCTTTTTTTTTTTTTTTTTGCTGTTTTCTTCACCCCACATCAACGGTCATTAACCCATATCTAGTTCCTCATCAATACTTTTCTGTCACGGTATTTTTCTCGGATGAGATCAGACCAAAAATTCTTAATAAGGATTTTTTTAGAATTTCAAAGTATTTTGAAATGCATACGGTTCTTAAAACTATATATACATATATATATATGTGTGTGTGTGTGTGTGTGTTCATCTGATAATCGTACGAGACATTATGGCCTTTTTGATATTTCAAATTATATATATATATATATATATATATATATATATATATATATATAGGTAATATTCGCTCAGGTTAAAAAGGTTTGGAATAATTCCTTCAGGACAAGAAAATCATTCAAGAGCTGAACATTTAAATTTTCCTGGTAGAGAGCTCAATGTAATTAATTTTACAGAGCAATATTTCTTTAACCGGTCTTTGGTTTTTTTCTTAAAGATATATATATATATATATATATATATATATATATATATATATATATATATATATATATGTCTATGTGTGGGCGTGTCTATGTATCTTTTAGAGGATTACTAGGTTTATACATATTGATTTTGTGTGATTGTGTGTATGTATGTATATAAAACAAATCAATATTATGTGTGTGTACATGTATATGCGTGTGCGCAAACATAGACATATGAAGCAATATATCTATATGCCCTTCTCTACCTCTTTATCACTGTTTCCACCCCCTCTCTCTCTCTCTCTTTCTCTCTCTCTCTCTCTCTCTCTCTATATATATATATATATATATATATATATATATATATATATATGTATTTATGTATTCTTCAATCCAGTAAATCCGGAGTAGAAAACAATTCGGTCAGGACAATTAAATTATTCAAACTTCGAATATTTAAATATTCCTGGTTAAGAGCTCAATGTAAATGATATCACAGAGCCAATATTCCTTCAAGAAAAAAACAAAATTCGGTCACATTAGGATTATAAATTTATTTCCATCCTGCTAAGAGCATTGATATTAATCAATAACTCCGTAAAAAATTAACAGAACCTCTTCTGATCCAACATGGAGATAATGAATTCAGCCAAAATGGGGGTGATCACAGGAGGGAGGGGGAGATAAGGAGTCGCCTTCCTTTAAAGATTACTTCCGGTCTTCTCTCGTTCCCGGTTGAGACCATAACAAAATAATGAGAAATAAGTTTTTTTTTAATTTCTACAATAATTTAAAGTAACTTTTTAGGTTGAACTATAAAATAAGGAATTACAACAAAACTAAATTATTTTTATTAAACATAAAAGCAAAGACTACCATTTAATCAATTACAGTTATACGTATCTTAAACTCCAAATCTTCCCAACGTCAATTTACTTCCCCTCCTTTGTTTTTATGAAAGGTACATACCCCTCACCTTACATGGTGAGATCTTATCATTCTTTTACATTATCGATCCCAATTCAATAATATTTTTATAGTTAATTAATTATTATCTTAGATTTTCGGCAATAGTTTAAATTTATTTCTATGTCTACATCTCGCTATTAAATCACATCTCAGATTTAATCATTTATCTAGAAGGTGTCCAGAAGAAAAGATACAAATTATGTTATACCCTGATCCAGATAAATTTATAATCCTAATGTAACAGAATTTTGGTTTTTCTTGATAGATATTTTAAGATGAAGTATACATTCCCAGATGAATTATATATATATATATATATATATATATATATATATATATATATATATATATATATATATATATATATATATAGTAATTGATAGTAAAAGAGACAAATATATGGAGTAGATGCAATATTAGTGATGCATGATCAGGCATTGACACAATTTATAAACAGATAGATAGATAGATAGATAGATAGATAAATAGATAGATAGATAGATAGATAGATATGAACGGACTGGGATATATATATATATATATATATATATATATATATATATATATATATATATATATATATATATATATATATATATAATAGATATATATACTCCCCTACCCCCGTAGGGTTGAGTTCTCTAGCGAAGAAGTATTCGTGTTGCCATTAGCGCCTTTGCAAGTCTCTTCGTATTTGAATTGAGATCTCGGCGGCCGTTTGAACGGATATATGTAAACAATACTAATTGTGATTCATAACCGTTTAAAAATGTACTTCGTAGCTAATTTCTCCTTGTCGCTAAATGGTTAGAAGCTTGGCTTGGTGTTTCAGTCAACCAGGTTTCGATCCCAGCTACGGGGAGATACTGTCTAGCCACACTGATGAGTTCTGATAGAACGAAACAGATCTGTTGTGGATGACAATATATATATATATATATATATATATGTATATATATATATATATATTACTTGAATGCCAGGCATATTAGATGATATTAGTAAATTTGGGAAACTAAGTGATATATCTAAAGTCAACACTTTGAAAATTAAAATCAAGACAGGAAAAGATTTCTAAAAGTTGATAATTCGGAAAACTTTTTTCAGGAAGTTTAAGACAGAATTCGTCTTGTCAGCTTTCAGTATCCAAGAATGTATATGTTTCCTAAAATCCATAAAATCACTGTTGCACTTTGACCCATTTCGTCTATGGTTGTTTCTGTTTAAAATGAACTATCCTAATAGTCAATCGACATCCTCCATCCAATTCTTAAAACTTGTTCAGATTATTGTATTCCTGAATCTTTTCGAATTGCTATCCTTCTACGCAAACTAAAACTTAGTTTTGACACAGAAGATCTGTGTTCTTTTGATATTTGCTGCTTTTACACGAATCTATATTTTTATAAAACCATTAGTATTTCTATAGATATGCTATAACTTCATCATCATCATCATGTCGTGCCTCTAGCACGGATATCCCTGACCCTCTCTCGCCACTTTCCCTATCGTTCATCGCCTCTGGCAGGTCTTCAGGGCTGCATCCCGTATCCTCACATAGCTGCTGAATGTATGTTCGTGCTGGTCGTCCTGCTTTTGCCCGGCCATATGTGGGGGTCCATAGGAGTACATCACTTAAAAGCTCCTCTCTGCTTCTCCGGCAGTGTCCTGCATGTCTGGTTCGTCTAATTTGGATAGTTTTCGTGATGGGAGGCAGGTGGCCGTATAGTTGGTGTCTTTTGGGGTGTTGCCGCCAGGACCTGTTCAATATTGCTCGCAGCATTCTTGTGTAATTGCCGTCTAGCTTTTTCTCTGGCCGTTTTGTTAGCGTCCATGTAGTGCATCCATACAGCAGTATCGATACGACAGCTGCCTGGAAGAAACTACGTTTCATTTTATCGGTTAGGTCTGGTTTCCATATAATCGATAGCCTATTGATAGCTGTCCATGCCTTCGTTAGCCGCGAGTTGATGTCCTTTTCGGTTGATGCGACGCTGCTTCCTAGGTAAGCGAATTTGTTTACTAATTTAAAAGGGGTTCCGTCTAGTGTGGAGATGTCACCTGTTTGATTATAGTACATATATTCTGTTTTGTGGGCATTGACATGGAGGCCTATGCCTGCGGCGGCTCGTTCCAAACTATGCAGTAGTGTTTTGGCTTGGTTGGGTGTATTTGCCAGTATCGCTATGTCATCGGTGTAGTCGGCGTCGGTACCTTTTCAGAAAATACTTTGCAGAACTAATTATACTCGCTAGAATGAATGTATACTTTAGTTTTAGACACGACATATGGCGAAAAATAGACGGAGTCTCTATAAAGAACCCTTTAAGTAGCATACTTTTGTTGATTTCCTGGAAGAATTTTAATTTGAAAAATTCCCGAAACCCTATTACTATATACGTAATGTTGATTGCACGTTTGCCTCTTTTAAATCAAATAAAAAGGTGACAGTTGTTTTTTCTAAAAGTTAAATAAACTCCAGTTATTACTTGAGTTTACGATAGAAAGGGAAAATAGCAAAATGTTGCCCTTTTTGAATGTTTGAGTCGTAAGGTCGACACACTCTTTGATCACTAAAATTTTTCTGAGTTATATCTAAGTTGGAATTCTTTGGCTCCCAAAACTAAAAAAAAATTAAACCAATTTAGACTCTAACTTAATGTTCATTTATGATTTGTTTGGAGCGAAAATTAGATATGGAATTTAAGAAAATCGCTGAAATTTTGATTTCTAATGGTTACCCAGAAAAGCTAATTCTGAATGATATTAAATTTAAAATTTCTTAATAAAACGTTTAAACCCCCGACTAAATGCTCGGTTTCTATCAAGATATCATGTGCTGGAATAATCAGTTAAAATTTTTACTGAAAAATCTCTTTGGCGTTGATACTACCATACTACAAATCATTTTTAGTATTAGGAGTGCCTTCCTCTCCTTTCAAATTTTACGAACAAGTTTAGGCATACATGGTTTAAAATGTTAGTTAAAGGATTACTTAGAAGGTCGAATTATCCACATATTAGGGGTGAGAATCATACAACAGATACCCAGAGAATCCAGAAATTTACAGATTCAGGAATCTGCCATTGGCGAACATTTAATGAACATAAAAACTGGTCGAAAACATTATTCAGAAGAATGTTTCAGTCTTGCACGGGGTTCGATCAAAAGCCGTCAAAACATCTTTGAAGTTGTTGCTGTTTGTAGACAGTGACTGATCCCGTGTAGGTAGAGATAATTCATCGATAAATTATAAATATTGACGGGTTTTTCATTCTGATTTCATCAGTTTTTTTTCTCATGTCCTATTCTTTGAGATAACTCTCCACAGTATTTTAACCGGCTATTTCTTACTTAGAAACAACAATTGTTTTTCCCTTGGAAAGTGTCGGTCGAAAAGCGCTTCAGACTTTATTTTAATCTGTTTTAAATCCATTACTTATTAAAATCATGTCTTCATTTCTTTTTAAAATTTCTTGATAGATAGATAGATAGATAGATAGATAGATAGATAGATGGATATTAAAACCTTACATAGATAGATAGATAGATAGATATTAAAACCTTACATAGATAGATAGATGGATAGATAGATAGATATTAAAACCTTACATAGATAGATAGATATTAAAACCTTAGATAGATAGATAGATATTAAAACCTTACATAGATAGATAGATGGATAGATAGATAGATATTAAAACCTTACATAGATAGATAGATATTAAAACCTTACATAGATAGATGGATAGATAGATAGATATTAAAACCTTACATAGATAGATAGATAGATAGATAGATAGGAACCGACAAAAAGAGAGAGAAATAAATTTAGCTACAAGTTATGCTTTACCCAAATAAATAGATCGGCCATCACCATCGGTTCGTCTCAAATTACCATCTCGCAAACGCTGAACGCCAGTAAACGAGATAAAGTGCCTGGTTTCGGCTGGTCAGTCAGTCCGACAAGGTAACAGGTGGGTTTGGGATTGTCTAGCAAACTGATAAATTAACTATTTGCCGTTTTATTGTTCTATTGGCTTCTGGTTTAGCGAGAGGGCGTCACGCTTCCTTGTCGGGTGGGAGAGAAGCGACATCCATTTTACTATCAACACTCACGAACAAGTGCACGCGGAGTTGTACTTAATGTTGTGTTACAGGGAGTTGAGAATGACTTGCAAATAATATATAAAATTTTCATATTTGTCAGTGCATCGGTAAGGATATCATTTCTGTTAATCCATCAGTATCACATAGATAGATAGATAGATAGATAAACAAAGTCATATATATGAAATAGAAAGAAAGAAAGAAAGAAAGACACATATATAAAAATAGATTGATAGATAGAAGAAAAAGTCGGTGGAATTAGAGTGATTTTATTTCCACAAAACAAACAGTTATAAAATAACAAAATTTGGGGAAGCCCACGTTCTGCTTGAAAATACCCAATTTTCTTACCAAAGTAAACATCATTTTAGTTAAGGCAGAAATGACCCTGTTCAATACTTAGATGGGTGACTACTTAGGGGTACTTGGTACAATTAGTAACACTAACATCCCTGAAAATCAACAATAAATTTTCGTGTAAATAGTTCTCTACGATGACAGAGGAACTTCTTTTAGCAAGACAATGCCTTTTGCCAAACTGCAGGAATCTTACAAGAACATAAAAAGTTGCATAGGCTAACAATCTTCCCAAGTTTTAATCCAAGTGAAGACACAGTTAAACTTCTACGTAACTTAAAAGTTTGTTGCTTACTTTGCCTTTAATGGCATACCAACCTTTGTGGGTTATTGAATGCTTAATCCATCCTTGTAGAAGAACAGTTTTGGTTTTATTGTACACATAGCTGAGGGGCTAAGATAGTTTCTATCTTTACAAAGGGTTTAGTCCGAAAGTGAACGTAATAGCACGACAGGGGTTTGAACTCACTTACTACGATGTGGCAGTCTAGCACATTAGCCACTACGCCCGGGGGGCAAAATTGATAGGAACTGCTGTTATAATCATTCAGTCGGCTGGTGGTGTAGAATACACCGACTGCTTCTCTGCAGAGGGGTAAGACCCCAACCACCACCAACGAGTGTCCTGAATTGACACTAAACAATCTGATGGTGAGGTTCCAGCAATGCTGGAGCTTTGGGGAATGCGGAGTACCCCTTCATTGCCATCGCTCCCAGGTCCACTCTGGCCCGGAGTGGTAGCACCTGATAAGGGTCCTATCTATGGGTCAAATAGAACTAAACCGTGCTTCCTTCACTGTGCTGATTTTTGCATTTAAACTACGTATTTATGCAAGACTGAATTGTTTAAAATAGAACTGTTTTGACATTGGAACTGCGTACTAGTGCTGAACTGAATTGCTCAAAATAGAACTGTTTTGACCTCTAAACTGTATACTTATGCTGAACTGAATTATCTGAAATAAAACTGTTTGACATTTAACTCTGTTTATTGCCCAGTCGGCTGGGGCGGTAGAATACACTGACTGCACCTCTGCAGAGGGGTAAGACCTCCCCCTAACGAGTGTCCTGTATATGACACTAAACAATCTGATTGTGAGGTTCCAGCAGTGCTGGGGCTTTGGAGAATGCGGAGTACCCCTTCATTGCCATCGCTCCCAGGTCCACTCTGGCCCGGAGTGGTAGCACCTGATAGGGCCCTATCTATGGGCTAAATAGAACTAACAGCATACTTATGCTAAACTGAATTTTTTGAGTAAACTGTCTTTTACAATTAAACCGTACTTACATTTAAGACCTGCCAGAGGCGATGAATGATAGGGAGAAGTGGCGAGAGAAGGTCAGGGATATTCATGCTAGCGGCACGACATGACGATGATGATGATGATGATGACATTTAAACGGCGTGTTTATGCTTAACTGAATTATTTGAAATAGAACTGTTTTTCGACATTAAAACTGTATTTACACTTAACTGAATTGTTACATATAACTGCTTTAATAGTTTGAAATAGAAATGTTTTTGACAATTAAACTGTGTACTTATGCAAAACTGAATTGTTTTAAATAGAACAGATTATTTACACAAAAATGGATTTGGCGTTAAATAACCTACAAAGGTTGATATGCCATAGAACCCAACAAACCAAACCAAACCAAACTATAATCATTCTCATAGATTCCAGGCGCAACCTTAGAGGTACTGGAGATTTTATTCCTGATTAGATGAAACCCGTTTTGAAGAAGCATAAAAAAACAATGACATATTAGCCTGGTTTTTATCAGTATATATATATTAGCCTGTTTTTTCCGTATATATATATATATATATACTAGTTGGTTTATATTTTTCTTACCATCGTCTATTCATAAAGACAAGCAATCGAAATAAAAAGTGTTTATTTTTACGTTTTCCTCGGAATGAGATTAATCAGATAAGGATACAACAGCTAATGAGGTTGTTAAGGTAATGTAATTAGGAACGCCGAACCTTTGCTTTGTCTATGAATAAAGAGTGTTCAGTATCAATAATAAAACACACACACACACACACACACACACACGTATGTGTGTGTGTGTGTGTGTGTGTTCGCGCGTGTGTGTGTGTGTGACAAATGTATGATTTTTCTTATCCATTAAAAGTTTGTTCCATTAGAAATATCTTTTTGTCTTCAGCTTTTCACTCATCAATTTTTAGATTACGTATGGGATGTGTCAGAGAAGTAACGGGACAGGTGTCACTAACAATTTATTTCACTTTCAAACAATAATCTACATGGATCTCGCTTCAAAGTTATCCCCGCTTCCAGTTTAATGCACTCTCCTATCCTTCTATGCACTGCTAGAAGGATTCTTCTTGGATGCTCCTCCCCTCCATCGTTACGGCCTTCTTGGTGGCCTCCACGCCTTTAAAATGAGTCCTCTTGATAATCCCCTTGAGTTTAGGAAAAAGAAAAAGTCATGCGGGGAAAGTTCAGGTTAATTTGGAGATTGATCCAGTATGGTTGGATTCCTCTCAACAAGGATCTGCCGGATGCTCAGTGTATTGTGCGCAAGTGCATTATACTGATGAAACAACAATGATTCATCCTGCCTCAACTTTCAACGCAAGATCTCCTTGTAGATTTGTTGACTGATCGTCTGGTACTGTGACATGAACTCACCGTGAATAATTCTCCTAACAGAAAAGCATGTGATCAACATGACTTTTCTTGTTTTCTTATTTTCTCGGGTGACATCGGAGACTTCCCCTGACTCTCGCGATTCTTTTCCAGGTCTTACTCAAAAATTCATGTCTCGTTGACAGTGATAACTCAACAAATCAAATCTGGTTCAGTTTGAAAACGTTTAATAATGTCCTGATATATCAGCATGCGGCTTTCCTTCTGATCATCATTCACCAATCTTGGAACTAATTTTGCGCAGACTTTCTACATGCCCAATTCTTCGGTGACATTCTTCTAAAACCCGTCCCTTTCATGTCCAGTCGACCTGCGGTCATTTGAATAGTCAACCGATCATCGCTGCACACCACCTGCCTTATCCGTTCGACCTGTTTGTTGAAGGCCTCCCAGGAGTCATCTTTCCCTTCTCACGACCCTCATTGAATCTCTTGTCCCTCTTAAAAATATGTGTGCTCAACATGGTCTTATTTCCCTACACTTGCTGAAGTATTTCAAGTGCGAGTGTGGTGGTGACTTATACGGTTTACACCCCATTAAAACTAAATTTAATCTCATTAAATAATTTGGTAGAATTTATTTTAATCACTTCGTTTGCAAGTATAGATATTACTTCAAATTTATCTTCTAACTTCAAGGAACCTTCAAAGTATTCTAAAATTTTCCTGACCGACTCATCAAATTGGCGTAGTAGTAACTTGCTCTTTCGTAAAGTTGGCTTTCCAGTGCGTTCCCAGAATTTATTTTGGTATAAGCGTTACTTCACTTCCGGTATTCATTTGCATATCCAAATCAAAGTTGTTGATTTTAACCATTTGTATAATGTCTTTTTTCTTTTGTTCAATTTTTTCTACATTCTTGTTTTTGTCTTTTACTGAAAATCCTTCCATTTTGGTTTCGTTTTCTTCAACTTTTTCAACGTTTTTCTTTTTGAATTTGCATACTGCTTGAAAATGGCTCTTTTTAAAGCAATTTGTACAAGTTTTCCCAAATGCTGGGCATTTTACCTTTTCACGTCCACAATACGAACATTTTTTAAAAATCCTTTTTAGAATGTAAGTATCGACAAATATTTGTTCGTTGGGTTGACTTTTTTAATGGTTGTATTTTTGTATTAATTCTTGTTGCTTTATAAAGTCAATGCAGGTATTTAAAGACATATTTCCTATTTGTAGTCATTCCATTGTTTTTATATCAGTGTGATGCATTGTACATACCTTCAATTAACCTCAATTGAATTAAGTCCTCTTCAATCGTCTGTTCTTCTTGTCCAAGTTTTTTAAACTCACAATATCTACTCGCATTTCGTAGACAGTGTAGATATTTTATGATATGTTCGTCAATTTCTTGTTTCATCGACATGAACTTCGTTCTTTCAGCCACGACCAACCTTTTCATGGGTCTCATAATCTGACTTATTTTTTCTATAGTCAGGTCTTCCAGGTTTGTGGAATACGCCATGCTGGAGACTTTCATTGTCGCCTCGCATCCAATTGTAGCCAAAAAGAGATCCATAATCTCATTTTCTCCTCGCTTTTCCTTGTTGTCTTTTAGCTTTTTAGTTCTTGCACTCGCAGCAAAACATCGTTGCCACGTATCGACAAAATCGGAATCCTCGAGAGACAATTGATACCCTATCTCAGCGGTGCCATTGTTGTGATGTGAGAGGTTATCACTGATTAATGGCCCATCAAGCTTCCCCTAAAGTTCTTCTTAGTGACAGATTTATATAGGCTCTCTTATACATTCATACTAATTAGGCAGATTAATTGGCTAGAATCATTACAATCCTGGTGAAAGGTTTCAAACATTTTCATGATTTTCATTTTTTATTTCGACTTCAATAAGTATTTTTTTTTATTACTTGTGCTCAATTGCAGATCAATTTTAAGTTGATAATTTTCGGAAAAACAGGCGATTTTTATTCAAATTATTAGTTACCCTCTAAACATTTAACGATTAAAGAATCGAAGAATTCATCCGTTATAATATTTTTTACTTTCGGATTTTTTTAAATAAAAGAAATTTAAATATTTTTTAAAAATGTAACTCTGAACTCATGAATAGTTTGACACAGTATCATCATTTTAGTTTTTCTAAAGATTTTTGTTGTTTTTAAATATGACAAAAATTTAAATTCAGTTCTTAATTAAATGCCTGTTGAATTAAAATAAAAATGTTTTTGTTTAATTTATTTTCTTTTTTACCCTATGAGAATATAACAATAAAAAGAAGCTAGGAATTAAAAGTGTCCTTATTTCTTGATAGAAAATCTCGCGTGTTAATTCAAATGAAAATCGTTCGTTTATTTTATAAATAGTTTATTGCTCTCTCTTTTTAAAAAAAAAAAAACTTTTTATAGTTACAATGATTAAAAACTAATGATATTTTTTCTAAGAAATATGAAAATTATGCGTTTAAAAAAAGAAACGGTTTTTGTGTTATCGATAAAGAATGCGTTCCTTTGATTTTGTTGTTTTTTTTCTTTTTACCCTCAAAAAATGAAACATTATACGTAGGTAAAATAAAATGAAATAATATACGTAGGTACAATAAATCAAACATTATACGTAGGTACAATGAAATGAAACATTATACGTAGGTACAATGAAATGAAACATTATACGTAGGTAAAATAAAGGGAAACATTATATGTAGGTGCAATAAAATGAAATAATAAACGTAGGTGCAATAAAAAGAAACATTATACATAGGTACAATAAAATGGAACATTATACGTAGGTACAATAAAAGGAAACATTATACGGAGGTACAATAAAATGAAACATTATACAGAGGTACAATAAAAAGAAACATTATACAGAGGTACAATAAAAAGAAACATTATACGTAGGTACAATAACATTATACGTAGGTACAATAAAAAGAAACATTATACGGAGGTACAATAAAAAGAAACATTATACGGAGGTACAAAAAAAAACATTATACGTAGGTACAATAACATTATACGTAGGTACAATAAAAAGAAACATTATACGGAGGTACAATAAAAAGAAACATTATACGGAGGTACAATAAAAAGAAACATTATACGGAGGTACAATAAAAAGAAACATTATACGGAGGTACAATAAAAAGAAACATTATACGGAGGTACAATAAAAAGAAACATTAAACGGAGGTACAATAAAAAGAAACATTATACGGAGGTACAATAAAAAGAAACATTATACAGAGGTACAATAAAAAGAAACATTTTACGGAGGTACAATAAAAAGAAACATTATACGGAGGTACAATAAAAAGAAACATTATACGGAGGTACAATAAAAGGAAACATTATACGGAGGTACAATAAAAAGAAACATTATACAGAGGTACAATAAAAAGAAACATTATACGGAGGTACAATAAAAAGAAACATTATACGGAGGTACAATAAAAAGAAACATTATACAGAGGTACAATAAAAAGAAACATTATACGTAGGTACAAAAAAAAGAAACATTATACAGAGGTACAATAAAAAGAAACATTATACGTAGGTACAAAAAAAAGAAACATTATACAGAGGTACAATAAAAAGAAACATTATACGGAGGTACAATAAAAAGAAACATTATACAGAGGTACAATAAAAAGAAAGATTATACGGAGGTACAATAAAAGGAAACATTTTACGGAAGTACAATAAAATGAAGAATTATACGTAGGTTCAATCAAACCAAACAGGGAAATAAAAATGTGTCCTTACAATAAAAAGAAACTAAGAATTAAAATTCTAAATTTTTTATATTACAATTTTCTTTCTTTTTTTTTTAAATTTTTAATTTACATTAAAAATAGTATCTAAAAAAAGTTACCACTTGGTTTTAAATAGTTTCATGATTTCTTAGTTGTTTTTTTTTTTAAAATAAGAATCTTCTTTTTTTTTACAATTAGTTCTAAATTACAAAGCAATAATTTTCGAAAACCATTAAATTCAAATTTTGACAATTTTGCGATTGTAGTGGATCGAAATTTAAACATGGCGAGTTTTAAGAAGAATTAAAGGATGCTCATATTTATTTCGGAGGAACTGTAAAGAGTTCAATAGATCAATTATTTTTCTTTATTATTGAATAATATCATTCAATCAATGGAAATAAAAAAAAAGGAAATGTTTTATTTTCCTTTATTATGAACATTACCGGACATTGGCCTAGGGGTTAGAGTGTTCGCCAATGGCCCGGGAGATCTGGGTTCAATCCCAGGTCGAGTCATACTAAAGACTCAAAAAATGGTACTTGATGCCTCCTTGCTTAACACTCAGCATTATAAGGTACGGATCAAGGGTAAAGTAGAGCAATCCAGGGAAGGAGTAGCGCCCTCCCCTACACATTGGTGTAGTAGCTATCGAAAAGGGAGCCTTCGGGTTACCCTCGATTATGGTCGCCAAATTTACTTACTTATTATGAACATATTGAAATGTATGCATAATTTTATTGATCAATGATATGTTTTTTTCTGAATTAAAAGTCGACACATACAAACCAAAACACGCAATTTGTTTTGATAGATAGATAGATAGATAGATAGATAGATAGATAGATATGATTATTATTATCGTATTTACCAACCCCTCCGCTCGGACAGGATATGACACAAGGTCAATTTTTTTATGCGGAGTTTAACCGGTTTGAATTCAGTTTTCCTTCTCCTAGACTAGTTGCCTCACCAAGGCTGAAGAACTTAGTCTGACCAACTATTTACCCATAGCTGGAGGGAGAATAATTGGAATCATATCTTTCCCAAGGGTATTAGTGCTATGTGAAATGCAATCAGTCTCGTCCAGGATTTGAACTCGTGTCGCCGTGTCCATTTCCTGCGACGATAACCATTATGATTAAAATTTAACGCAAAAAGTGTTTTAATCTTTAAAATCTTCGCACAAAAATGCAGATCAAAACACACGCACCCTCCATATATATATATATATATATATATATATATATATACATATATATATATATATATTGTTGTTAGTTTTCTCTTGTTTCTTCTTTTATTTGAAAATAATTATTAGGATGAGACACATAACATCGCCTAAAAGATGTTTTGAAAAACCGATACAGTAAACATGCCATAGTATTCGTATATAAATGAATAAATAAACAAATAAATACATCCTCTAGATGTGTTTTTTTTATGTAGGGGAGGTTTCATATTTTGATACCGTCGACTTTATTTTCCTTTAATTATATCAATTCTTTTTTTTTTTTTTTTTTGTCAGTGTGACCTTCTCTCGAATTGCCTTACACGGTTAAAGGACAACAATTTTTCTACCATTTATTTAAAGGTTGAAGGAGAAGAAAAGAATTTATACTTTTCTCACAAGCATCAGTGCAAAAGGCATTAATCCTTAATCGAACTTGAACACGGTTCGCCAGCTCTGCTTTTCCAACCGCTAACCGTACGTATCTTTCTTTTCAAATTCAAACTTATTGATTTATTTGTTTTCCAATCAATGTTCACCTTAGAACTTCCCACTTAATAGCGTGAGGTACAATAATATTTGTCACTCGACGGAGCATCTCGAGAAAAAGGGCTTGTCCGTCATAATATATAAACAACCTCTCCCAGTACAACCCTCCCCACTAAAAAAAAAAAGTGCGTTATTAGACGTTGTCACGCAGCAGGACAAAATTGTGGTTACTTCCTGTTGGAAAGATACACCGCACACGCGAAAGTATCAACTAATCAAGGACATCGACTTGTTGCCTCGGGGAGGGGGAGTAAAATCCGTGCGATAAGTGGGGTGCCAGTAGAGGGATGATGTAACAAGATACGTCACAGTTAAACAGCACCCCCACCCCGACAATATTCAGTATAGCATGTCCTAAAATAATGAACGCACGCAAGCGTTGAAATAAAGAGTACCCTCGCACTGTCATAGATACATCATCCTTAAAATAACACAAAAAAAGTTTGATATATACAGTAATATATTAATATCAATATAATCAAATATGTGTTGGGTGGTTGGGAGGTTGGTGTTTAATGGCATATCAACCCTAGAGGGTTATTTAATACAAAATCCTGTTATATATATATATATATATATATATATATATATATATATATATATATATTGTCATCCACAGACAGACTGTTTCGTTGTATCACTACTCTCCAGTGTGGATACACCCGTAGGACGCTTGAAGCTGGGATCGAAACCCGCCCAACTTTACCTTAGCCTCAGACCGCTCGGCCAACAAGCGTACCACGTCAGCTAGGGAATAATAAAGTAATAAATAGTAGCGTTCGTTTGTTTACATTATGCATCTTACCGCATACTAGAGTGCTCAATTCGTTCGATTATGCGATATATATATATATATATATATATATATATATATATATATATATATATATATATATGATTTGGTAGTGAATGGTGTGTAGGTAACTTTATTTTTATATGAGTTGTTAGAGCTTATTTGTTTGCGCACAGTTAAATGGCCGATTTAATAAACAATTATATTTACTATTTTATTATAAATATCCAACGCAAATGTTTTGCACACCTCTATGCTATCAAATAAGTAAGAATAATCTTAAGTGAATCATTGATCCATAGATCTATTTGACCCATAGATATGACCCTAACAGGTACTTCCATTTTAGCTCAGAGTGGATCTGGGATTAATGACAATGAAGGTATAATCCACATTCTTCAAAGCACCAGATGTGGAGTCTCACTATAAGCTGTGTAGCTCAGTGTTATACCGAGGAAACCTGTTTGCGGGGGTCTTATCCCTCTGCAGTTTTGCATAGTACCATAGTCGAGGGCGACCAGAAGGCTCCCTTTTCAATGGCTACTACACTAAGGTGCAAAGGAGGGCACTACTCCTTTCCCTGGATTACTCCACTTTATCCTTGATACGTACCTTATATTGCTGAGTGTTAAGCAAGTAGGTATCAAGTACCATTTTAAAACTCTTTGGCATGACGCGACCTGGATCGAAACCAGATCTCCCGGACCATTGGCGAACACTCTACCCACTAGGCCTGGTATTTTACAGCCCCAACCGACAGAGTGGTTAATGGGTTGTTGATTGTTTGGGTTTTACGACATATCAACCTTTGTATGTTATTTAATGCCAAAACCATTTTTATTCGAATAAACAATTCTCTTTAAAACAATTCAGTTTAGTATGAATATAGTTTTTATCCACACACAATTAAGTGTCAAAACAGTTCTATTACAAGCAATTCAGTTCAGCATAAGTATGCAGTTTAGTTCTATTTGACCAATAGATAGGGCCCTATCTGGTGTTACCACTTCGGGCCAGAGTGGACCTGAGAGTGATGGCAATGAAGAGGTACTCCGCATTCCCCAAAGCTTCAGCATCACTGAAACCTTACCATCAGATTGTTTAGTGTCATATCAGGACACGCGGGTTCTTATCCCTTTGCAGAGATATAGTCGGTGTATTTTACAGCCAGAGACGGGGCAACAGGGTGGGGACATACGTGTTACACGCATGATACACACACACACACACACACTCGCACACACACACACACACACACACACACACACACATGTATATATGTATATATATAATATTACTGGAAGAAAACTCAATCACAGTTAAATTTTCATTATAAATCTATTCCTGCAAAGAATATAATCTTCGTCTCTTCAGATGACATACACGCTTAATTTGAGAGTGAAAACAGCAGATATGGATTGCATATATATATATATATATATATATATATATATATATATATATATATATATATATATATATAATCTTCAGGAGAAAAGGAAAGGAAGACAAAACATTAAAATTATCAAGACCCAAGAGAAAGTGTGTTCCAATGGGCGACCTGATATGTATATATATATATATATATATATGAGGGGGTCATTCAATAAACAAGGGGAATTTTGCAATAGAAAGCACTGTTTAGAGTTAAATCATTTTCAAGAAAATCAATAGGAATGCGCCCTATCTTGTCACAGAAGGATGTCAGCAAGGTACTTTTTTTTACTAATTACTGCGCCAGGGACTTTTCTTAACCGGACAGTATTTGCGACTCAAGTTTATTGTGGCAAATTCATGCTTAGTCTATTTGTAAACATTTTTCGAATAGAATATGCTTCTCCTTACATATTATACATTCTTCTGTAAATTTCATATGGTTTGCACTTCTCAGCCACCAAAAACATGATGACAGACCTCTGTTCTAGCCGAGAGTAATGTACTTGCCGCCATTTCGAATTGCTTTGAAATGAATATTTTGTAAGATTAAAATGATTTAGGCTCTCGTATAATTCCAAACAATCCAGATTTTACATTTATAGTAAACAATACTGAACGTTTTAACAATCCTCCTTATTTATTGAATGACCCTAATGTATATATTATATATATATATATATATATATATATATATATATATATATATATATATTCAAGCAAGTCTATTAAAGACGATAGAGCACTGTTAAATTATTTTTAATTTTATTTTTTCAAAATTCCTTGTTATTTTTCTAGTGTTGGTAACTAAATGGTAAAGGAATTATCCCATATCTTCTGCCCAAGTGCTTTCGACCATACTTTTGGTCGTCATCAGGGATTGTGTAATTTTGAGTTGACGGTTGAAAACGTTCCAACCGACAACTTCAAAGCAAAACGATACAAATTATTAAAACAGTGAAAACTCAAGAGTCAAGTAATTGAATAATAATAAACAGTGTTCAATCATGTTTAACAAAACTTGCTTGAATATATATCGTGCAGAAATTCTTGTCCGTAATGTAATTCTTTTCTTCCCTCCAAACCATTGGAATAGCAAATAGCATGCTCTTTCTTTTACTATTCCTCCAACCTATGAAGTTCTCCATTCACGTTTTACAGCAAACATGGGGAGCAAGTAGTTAATTTTGATCCCCTAATTTGTCTCCAAAGTAATCGCGATATGCCTTCTTTACGAAGTCAGTAGTTTTTGCTTGACGGTTAAGAAGAACCACATTACCGCAGATATAACAGAACAAGTCAGGATTATTCTTGGATCTAAAATCCATTCTTATAGGATTACAAATGTCAAGCTGAAAAGGGAAAAAATTAATCAGCACTCTGCTCGACGTTGATACTTGACACAGTACATTAAAATCATTTTAAGCTGAGGGATAAGCCCCTGCCTCCTCTAGGTATGTTAGTGTCAGTGAGTAGTGTGGTACACATACAACATTATATACTAAACATCAGGCACCCACGATCAGCTGTGACAAGTAGAGTCCACAAACTTTTGAATAAGAGTTACTATTGTGTACAACTTGTTGTGAAGAATTCAAGCACACCTTAAAACCAAACCTGACCAAACACAATGAATGGTATATTTTAATTCAACGTAAAATGAGGATCATATATCCTTTGATAAAATTTTGACCTTTGGGAAAAAAATTTAACACATGCCAGTGTAATTAATCCTTAATATATACCTATATATATTGGATGAGTTATAAATAATTTCCGTTTTAAAAAGCAAGTTGTGTCTATGCATTTCAGAGTCCCAAGTTTGTAAACCATATTTACCAACCCCTCCGTTCGGGCAGGATATGACACAAGGTCAGTTTTTAAGCGGATTTTAACAGGTTTGAATTCAGAGTTTTCCTTCTCGTGGACTAGTTGCCTCACCAAGGCTTAAGAACCAAGTTTGCCCTACTATTTACCCATAGCTGGAGGGAGAATAATTGGATTCATACCTTTCCCAAGGGTATTAGTGCTATGTGAAATGCAATCAGTCTCGTCCACGATTTGAACTCGTGTCACCGTGTCCATTTCCTACGACGATAGCCATTACACCACGGGCACCTCCAAGTTCGTAAACTCAGAAATTACCTGATTAAAGAGTGCGTTCCTATTTCAGTAGTGAAAGAGGGCGCATCATGATTTAATGTATGATCTCACGCCCCTAAAACGAAGGAACTGAAATTATATGAAATGTGGGAGTTTTAAAATAACAAAAATACGACAGAAACAGCAAATAAATCTTCTAGTGCTAATAGCAAAGGTGTCATTACTGACCACCAAGTCCAAAACTGATATTCAAAGTTTCATTATCGTGATACATCATTGAGAGATGAACCCAACTCAGGACGCTCATCAGATCACGATTAATATAGTCCAAGAGAATTGGTGGGATATAATCCGCGAAAAAGTACTCGAAAATTAGCACTTGACCTCAACACATTCCAATTCCCAATCTACCGCCACTAGGAAAAGATTGGAAAAGTGAACAAGCAGGGCGTTTGCTTTCCTCATACTCTTACTGAGGAGAGTAAGGGAAATTGCATATTTGTTGCGACAAGTCTTCCTTCAAGGCAAAGAAATGACGCGTTTCTCAACAATATCCTTACAGGTAACGAAAAATGTGTCTTTTTTATTGCAATTTCCAACGCAAAAATGATCTGGATTGATAAGGATAAATCTCTACAGCCTACATCAAAAGTAGAACTTCATGTAAGAAAGTTAGGCTGTGTGTATAGTGAGATCACCATGGTATTATTCATTTTGAGTTTTTAAACCGCAATCAGACGCTCAATATAGACTTACATTCTACAATGTGTACATAAACATCTTTCATGAAAACGCTCCGCATTTCTCAGTTGGAGAAACCTTGTGCTTATCTATGATAACGCAAGGTCATGTTCTGTCAGAATCACTTTGGAAAATAAATTGGGTTTAGGCTGGTCTTTTCTACCCTATTCACCATATTCATCAGATCTT
Source organism: Sepioteuthis lessoniana (assembly GCA_963585895.1). Lineage (NCBI taxonomy): Eukaryota > Metazoa > Mollusca > Cephalopoda > Myopsida > Loliginidae > Sepioteuthis > Sepioteuthis lessoniana. The sequence continues at coordinate 30,258 of CAUZXS010006232.1, read as the reverse complement.
CAATCAAGTGATTTCCATCTTTTTCTTTCAGTACAAAATACTCTGAATGACAAAACATTTTCTTTAGAAAATGAAGTGAATACGTTTGTAGAAAATCTTGCGCTTGAAAGCAGCGGAATTTTATTTGGGAGCGATCGACAAAATACTTGACAAATGGAAAGAGTTGATTTCAAATAATGGCGGATATACTATTGATTAGAATTAATTCATTGTTAAATTATTCGTGAATAAATTGTATTTTACTAATGCAGCAATTATTCATGACTCAACAATATATATATATATATATATATATATATATATATATATATATATATATATATATATATATACGCTCCCTCATGGAGGTTGAGCACTCTGGCGAAGGAATTGTCGGCCGCCGCTAGCGTAATGCAAAGCTCTTCGAAAGAATTGAGCACTCTGGTAGCCGATAGGGTATAAAAAATGTAAACAAACGGCTGCTGCTGCTAAATAAATACCTTAAAAATTTCCTTAGCCAACGTGGTCCGCTTGGTGGCCGAGAGGTGTGAAACTTAGTCTAACGTAAAGTTGGACGGGTTTCGATCTCGGCCTCGAGCGTCCTGCGTGTCTAGCCACACTGAAGAGTTCTGATAGAACGAAACAGTCTGTCTGTGGATGACAACATATATATATATATATATATATATATGATCTTCCATAAGTAATCACTTACTAATTTTTTTAAGTTAATTTTCTAAAGACCTACATTAATTGGTTATAAGAAACTCATTTTACAAAATCATTATTTCCAGTGAAACATTTTACTTTCAAAAAGATATCATTTGATATCATGTACAATCTACAGCCTTTGAAGTAAAAAAATAATTTTGCAACACCTCAGTTAACAAAAATAAAATTGTATAAATGATATAAACTTATTTTAGACCATTACATATCCATTTTTTTTTTTTGTTTTAATGTTTGGTAATAAATAATATCAAATATTATCCGTTTAAACTTTTTTTATGTTTCATGAAAAATGCTAAAATTCTTGTATCTTTGGTTTATTTCATCCCCCTTGACAATATTACAGAATGAATACAGTTAGAGAACATTCATTTACGTTGTATATTTAGCAATAAATAAACTAATCATAAATAATATAGAGAATATTTTTCTTTAACAGCCGAACATTCTGGCTTTATAAAAGATTGATATGCCATTAAAGAAAGAAACCAAACTTTCTTGATCTTAAAACAGCTTAAATTCTTTCAAGTAAGAGTTTCACAAATTTAAAGCAATATTGTAGATAGAAATGATGGAACGAACCAATATTGAGAAGCAATCTGTAAATTTGCATACTTTAAACAAATACCAACAAAAAGCCTAGATAATCAAATTGGTCTATAGTTTTAAGACCATGGAGTCCTTTCTGGTGGGAGGAAGCGACAAATATCCCATGGAGTTCACCAATCTATGTGATTGGTTCACACTTCGGCCGGCCATGTTGTGAATTGCGCGGTTCCGGTCGGGTGTGTCTCATTACTGGAGATCCCTCTGGCCTCAGGGGGCCGTCACAGTAACTCTCTTCGGAGCGGTTAGGTTAATCGCCTGCTGCCTGAGGTGCCCCTTTAAAAGGGAATGCCGACGGGGCCCGAGGCATTTTTGGGACTGTCGGACGCGTTTGGGCTACGGCCCTGCGATCGGACCCACCTAAAAATGGCCTTGTGCCATACTTGTACGCTTGGTGGGGTGTATAACAAATACCAGTTTTAAGAGCATTCTTGTAGAATTCAACAATCAGTTGGGCATATCTAATTGAAGGGAAGACTGGCTCTACCAAAAGAAATGTTCATAAAAATGCATTCAAGAAAATCCACAGTGGCATGTGCCAAAAAGCGATGGTTGTGTGACCTGTGTCTACCGTTTAGTGTAAATATTACCAAAATGAGTCGGTTAAAAAAAAGGAAAAAGTGATGGTTGACCACAAGAGTTTAAATTGTCAAGACAGAAACCCTAAAGCAATAAGCCTTGAAATTAGAAAATGTACAAAAAAGGCGAGAAAATGTAATTGGATTGATGAAATGGTATTTACACACAGAAATCCCATAATTTCTACCTGGGTAAGTAGATGTAAATTTTCCTTTTCATTTAAAAAAAAAAATACGGTCTTATCGAAAACAAATTTTTAAAGATCTATGGGACCCTAATAGGTACTACCACTGGATTAGAGAAGACCAGGAAATAACAGCAATGAGAGCGGTACAAGACTCTCCAAAGGTCTGCAGAACTGGAGCCTCACTATCTAATGCCATTTAGTGCCACACTCAGACCCCCCCTTTTCTTGTGGGATTTTACTCCTCTTTAGAGGGTTCAGTCAGCGAATTCTTCGCCCCACTGACGGGGCGTTTAGAAAGAAGAACTAGATAAACTTTTGATGTGAAAATAAAATTTTTTTTTTTTTTTTTTAAACTGTATTGGTAACTCCCAACTAATCGTTAACTAGTAAATTTTTTCCGAATTTTAGTTGCTTTGTTGTTAACAAGGGAACTAAGCGATCAAAACTCAAAGGCTTGAAGTCATATTGACTCGGTTAATCGAACTATCGGCTATTGAAGATCTAATCATACAATGTCTTCTATCTCTGACTTTTCTTTCACTACCCGGATAAAAAAAAATCAAATACATGTGCAAAAAATATTACACGATATAGGAAAAAAATTCTTAGCAATGTAATGTGTTGGTCAGGCAAATAGGGGGGGACATAAAGAACGATAATTTTCCATTATCATTTTTTTATTTTTATTTTTTTTATATTAACGTTATAAAAGTAATCTTAATGTTTCATTTTTAATTTCGAGAGTTTGTTTGTGCTTCTTCAAAAGAAATTACTTTATGGCAATTTGAAATGTACCACGAAGAGGTTTGTTTACCTACCAACAACTTTCTAAGGCATTTTTTTTCACGTCTTTTGGTTCTGGAAGAGTTTAATCTTGGTAAACAAGACCTCAAGTAACTTGCACACTTAACTTTGGCGTTAGAATACTTGAAATATTTGAACAGTCAATTCTTCTGGAACAACATTTTCATGTTTAGTTTTGTTATACGTCAACCATAAACTTTGAAAAACTGCTGAGTTTATTTTATAAACGCAAAGTATTTTTCTTTTTAGCGTAAAAGCCACGGTGTATGAATTCTTACAACTAGTGAGTGTGTGTGTAATATATGGTTTTAACTTAAGCCATAGTAAAGCAAGACAGGAACTACAAAACGATGATGCGTACTGTTTTTGAAGAAATCCAGGAAGGATCAGTTGTACGGTCTCTTATGACCTATCTTACCGTTTATTCACGTAAGACGAACAAGATATACAGAGTATTGCTAGAGACTTGCATTCATCCAATCTGTGGACACTGGATGCCGTCTAGGGAACTTGTCAATGGGATCCATACCCTTGACACGACTCGAGTTATATCTCGGTTAAGACAAGCTGTGATCCGACATGATACTGTAGCCTATGTAAACAAATATTTCATTTCAAACATTAAATGTTAGAACTTGAGTGGCCGGTATTTGTGCCGCTGCCTAGAATTACATATACCCGGGAAGCCGAGTTTCTAACCAACAAATCCCTCTTTCTACATCACTATTGCCTAGCAACAATCCAGCCAATCAGGCCGTTAAATAATAGATTAGAACACTTTTACATATTTAGCTATTTCAAAGTAAGTAACGGACTGTTGGTGTGGGATAGGAGTGGACCTAAAGGTTGTAAGGGTAAAAACACTTCAAAATCAAAGGAAATCGAATTTGAATGCCAGATAAAACAGCAGCTTTTAAATTTAATAAACCGTCTTCAGTGTTTGTGTTGATAAGGCAATTCACTTATTAAAGATCTCCTGATGGTGAAAATAGAGGAAATATTTTCCCTTTCATCTAAATGCATTTCTTTGCGAAAAATGCCGCTTGTTTGTGAATGTGTTCGCCATATTTGGAAAGAAAATTTCATGGAAAATCTAATTAAATCTTTTACAATTCAAAATATTGTTTGTAGTCGAAAAATTGCTAGATGCAACGATGCTACTGTGATCTCATTTATAAAGCTAAACTTGGTTTGGCATAAGGTCAAGAAATATAGGGTACTCAGAATCAAAATCACTTCTAATGGTCTGTCACTTTATTTCTCTAGTTATAGTATCATGTGAAGCACCCCCCTGTATATACAGAGGGATTGAAAAGTGACATCTTATCTTAAAAGTGTCCCCCCCCACCGAGTCCTTTTGAAAAATATTTTAGTATCGAGTTCTTCAGAATTCCACTTAAAGAATGGCTACTCGTAGCCTATGCCTGTCTGATAAATATGAAAATTATGTGGGAGTTATATAATTTGCAGAAATTCCCGACCCATGGACAAACTAGAAGAGTTTTTGGAATATGGCTGAGTGAGATTTAAGAGTTAGCTTACAATTAAAAAAACGTGTCCCATTTTGGTTGTTTAAAGATTCCGCCGATTGATTCGAATGGAAAGTGTTCTTTGATATTTTTTTCTTCCCTTTATATTTAAGAAAAAAATATTGCATATGACTTTACCAGATGAAAGGTTTAAAACCATTTTTAGTAACACGGACTAAAAAATTAATATCTTTGTTCTGAAAAATATGAAAATATTCGTTTTAAAAATCCCATTTTAAGTTATCGATAAACAATGCTTTCGTTTAATTCTTTTATGTAACATTATCGGTTGGTACAATTAAAATATGTCCTTGAATTAAAAAGTATTAAGAATTAAATTTTTTTTTCTTTTTTAAATAGTATTTTAAAAAGGTAGCCTCTTAGTTTGAAACATTTTCGTGTTTTTTTTTCTCTCTCTGAAGAACTGAAGAGCTCTACAAATTGTCTGTGTTCGCCTCAAACACCAGTTAAGAAAATAGCTCGTCCTTTGCGGACACCCCGGAGCGTGGCTCTGTAAAAGGAACAATGGCAGACTTGGGGCCTTTTTAGGCACCTAGTTTCGACTAGGCTACCCTCGGGTGGGCGAGCTGCACTTTTGTCTCCTTTGTCACCCATGTATGGCACTAGACCGAGCGTCTAGTTTAAGCCGTAAACTGGCATACGTGCCCGGATCCACATTTGGGTTCGTGAAACTGCTTGCCTCATTAGGCTCACATTGCACTAAGTGGTAATTTACTAAGCTTTTTGCTTAGATGTGGCACAAGGCCATATGAAAGGGGCACCCAGTGAGACTCGAACTCACTCGTGTAGGTTTGCTGCACTAAGTGGGCCGATCAGCAGCACAGACCAGCAGGGTTCGAGTCTCGGCTCGTTCCCGACCTCCCCTTTATCCCCACTTTAATCGGCCTTTGGGCTTTTGACCTTGTGTCTGGTGGGAGGGAGGCAGCGACAAATATACACCAGTTAAGAAAAATCAAAAACTATATTTTGTACTTTTTCTTATAAAAATATAGAAATATATTCGATTCTAAATGCTCAGAGACATCTATTTTCTGCGTTATGGGTTGACACGAACATACCAAAACGGACGCAATTTTATACACACCCACACACGTTTGTCTTTCTGTCTGCGTTTCTATCTAGCTCAGTCTTTTGATGCAATTTATCTATTAAAATTAATTTGTATTTTCGCTTTTACGCTTCTTTTTAAAGACTCTAGATCTGATCTTCTGATCAGGATGAAGTGAGGCGTTTGTAGTTCAAACTTCTTGAGATTTATTAACTCTTCCTTGTAGAAGAAAAGTAGTGGTACTATTGAAGCCATAACTGTGGGATGAAGAGGTTTATACTTTTGGCAAGTTTATTAATTTGAAAATGAACATAATACCTCGACTGGAGTTGGAACTCGCAGACTACAATGTTACATTTAGCCACAACGCCACGGATTCTTTGTGTTGGTTTGGTTGCAAAGAGTTATTAAGGGCAATCTCTTATTTCACAGTTGCTTTTTTTTTTTTTTTTTTTTTTTTTTTTTTTTTTTTTTTGACGTAAGGACTCCGTATCAAGTCTGGCTTTGCTTGGTTAAAAAAAAACAAAAAACTATGGAATAAATTCTTTATACAGTGGAACGTCGGTTGAGAAACATAATTCGTTCCAAAATTATGTTCGAATACCGATTTGTTTATACGCTTAAAAAGATCTTTCACTTTAATACCAGCGAACCAAATTATCAATTTAAGGGAATACACAAAAAGGAAATAATGTCAATAAAATTTGGGCTAAAAAAAATTTCCTTTGATAATTACTCCGTTGTTCATAAAGTACTGAAAATGTTAACATGAAAATCAAAATATTTGACGATATGAACAGTAATATCACAATTCATTGTTCCGAAAAAATATATAAACTCAAGTGAGTAATTTAATGCTACATCGCGTTTTATGATGATTTGTAAGTGAATAGGGTAGTTTTATTTTAAAACAACTATTGCTGTTTAACACTAGAGATTCTATTTATCAAATATACCAATCTAAAAGAAGTAATTTACACACAGCTGTTTAGTTTCAACTAACCAATGATAATAATCTTTAGTAAGTGATTGATCAGTTGTTTTTACCAATTTATTGGACCCTAACAGGTACGACCAACACTTGGGGTCAGTGGACCTGGGAGTAATGGACATTCCCAAAGCTCTAAGCTGGAGTATCCTCATTTGATGCAGTTTAGTGTCATACCCTGAACACTAGTTTGCTCGAGATCTTACCCCTCTACAAAGGTGCATTTAGTGTATTCTACAACCACAGCTGACAGCATAGTAAAAGGAAGAGAAGGGTGAGGTGTGTGAGAGAGAGAGATGCCCTCTCCCACATATCTTGACTCCTGAACTAAACGATTCCATTAAAAATAGGAACCATTAGCGTCCGAAGACATGTTAATAGTTGTGGTAGACTGTGTAGAACCAATTCCACACATTTTAGGATGAGCTGATAACAAAAATCATACACTAATGTTTCAATTCTTCAAAAAATAATCCTAAAGTTCTGGATTCAGTTTTTTTCCTTCCCTTACAAAGTTAGAGCCGAACAACCTCAGTATTTTAGCAATAGCTAAAGAGGAAAGAAGAGTCGGATTCATGCCTTTTTTTTTTTTCAAGGATATTAACGTAAAGTAAAACACAAACAGCCTTATACAGGACTCGGTTTGTTGAATTGATACCTTTTTAACGAAAGAAAATAGACATATATATATATATATATATATATATATAAGGCAGGAAAAAACGGAGAGAAAGTGAGGAGACCTCCAAAGAGAAAACAAAAAAATTGGGAAGGAAAGTGTAATCGGTAAATATTGGAATAGAATTGTTTAATACGCAATATGCAATTTAAATCTTGCCTCTTCGTTTACATGCCAAACATTCTGATCGGCCTGGAGGATATCCGGGGTTGAAGTTCAGGGGTGGGAGAGAGGTTGGTCAGTTGAATAACACGAAACTGGCAATATTGATTATGGTACCACTTGTCACACGCACTAAATTCTTCGCCTGTGGAATCCTGTCTGTCTTCTGTAATTTCTCATCTTCTCTGAACGGCTCGCCAGAACAAATAGATTTTTGCAGAGCCGAGAAAGATTCGGTAAATCTCTCCAACGTCTCTCAATTTCACCCAGTATTCTTCCATGGGGAACCATGCCAAAGTCTTCAATTTTAAGTAAAATGCCAGCAACACAAAGGGTGATTGGTAAATTCATGGTGTAAGGTACAAGGACAAGAGTTTCAGAGTTCAGCCTGAATTCATATATGGTTCGACTTTATAAATGGTTTTAAAAAATTGCGGTTATCGTCGTAGGAAATGGAACCGGCTCTTGGTTTGAGTTCAGTTTTCCTTCTCTTAAATTGGTTACTTAATTTAGGCTAAATAACCAAGTATGTCCTATTTACTCAAAACTCGGAGAGAAAGGATCGATTCACACCCTTCTCACGGGCAATGGTGCGAAGTGAAATGAAAACAACCAAAGGATCTTAATTCTGGTCATTTAAAGCTACGAGGATCATTAAACAAGTTTCCAGACTTTTTCCGTATGGGCACTTTTATTGATAGCACACACATGAAACTCTAGTCCCCTTCGAAGTAATCTCCTCCGGCTGCAATGCACTTGTTCTACCGTTCAAACAACTTCTGGAAGGCCCCATGGAAGTCCTCTCGTGCGAGTGTGTCAATCACCTTCGTCACAGCCTCTTTCATCTCAATTGTCTCATAACGACAGCTTCTGAGCTGAAGGAATAACGAAAGGTCACAGGGAACAAGGTCTGGACTATAGGGAGGATGAGGAACTTTCTTGATGCCCATCTTGGTCAAATAGTCAGTGACAAGGATGGAGTTGTAGACTGGTGCATTGTCCTGGTGGAAATGCCACTGACCTGATTTGAAGAGTGCTGGCCTCTTCCCTGGGAATCTCTTCCTGAACTCCCTTAAAACCTCAACATAATAACCCTAACCGTTTGGCCACTCAAGTCTGGTGTATTGACTTCCTTACTCTTCTCACACCTCTCATCATACCTCACAGACTCCCTGCCTTCCTTGAATCTCTTATACCACTCAAAAACTGATACTCGATTCATGCCAGATGGCCGAAAAGCAGCCTGAAGCATTCCATACGTTTCTGTGCCATTTTTTTTCCAAGTTTAAAACAGAATTTCATTGCATATCGTTCTTCTAAAGTGTCGTCACGTCCAGATTGCATTTTTGAAATTCACCTGCTGTGACAATCAGGCTTTAGTAGGGTGTATTCCAATTGCTGCGGTAGCTGTTCATTTAAACCTGAAATCATAAAAATTGATCAGTCATCTTATAAGATGTATAGCAATAACATACTGAATCTTCAAGTGTCTATGACAATTTTTAATGCCTGTACGAAAAAAAAAGTCTGGAAACTTATTGAATTCTCCATGTATATTTGTTTATCAACCATTTATATTATTTACTTGAGAGCATCGCGCAAAACAGGATGGCTTCGTCATTTAATAGCTCGAGAAGGTTTGACATGCCGTAAAACCAACCTACCAATTAACAAACCAATTTAGAATCTCTCACACGCAGTTTATCCTTTCTCTAAAACTGACAGAAAATATCATGAAATAATCGATTAGGTGTCGTTTGAGCGGCGTCATAATGACAACCAACATGGAGGAAGTAGGCGTCCCTTTTTTTTTTTTCTGTGTATAATCAAGCATTTTGCCACTCACCGACTCTTAACGCAAGCAAAACTCAGGACTGTAAAATAGATTCACTCTTCATTAGTATCGCTACGGTTCGATCATGTGAGTTTCCTGTGCACCACTTTAATTGATAGAGCGTCGGAGGTTTGCTTGTGGGTGCGGCTAATCAGAAAGGAACAGAAACATGGAGGGAGAATTACAGTGGAAGTTACGGAAAAGAGACAAAATAAAAGCAAATTACTGCTAATATAAAAAAAAAGAAATGAAGCAGGCAGGAAAGTAAGAAAAATAAGAGAATGATTTATGGTTGTCATATTTACCCAACCCCTCCGCTCGGGCAGGATATGACACGAGGTCAATTTTTAAGCGGACTTTAACAGGTTTGAATTCAGTTTTCCTTCTCCGAGACTAGTTGCCTCACCAAGGCTGAAGAACCTAGTCTGTTCTACTATTGACCTATAGTTGGGGGAAGACTAATTGGATTCATACCTTTCCTAAGGGTATTAGTGCTATGTGAAATGCAATCAGTCTCGTCCACGATTTGAACTCGTGTCACCGTGTCCATTTCCTACGACGATAACCATTACACCACGAGCGCCTCCTAAAACATGATTTCTGTTAAAAGAGAATAAAGTTACTTGTTTATTATCAACATAAAATCCAAAAGTCGGAGAAATAAAAGAAATGTTTATAGGGAAGAGATAAGGAAAAATCGCAGTCTGAAATTCATAATTGAGGCCCATGTTACCCCAACTTCAATTTGGCACAATCAGACTCCTGAAAGTTCAATTCGGTTGGAAAGTGCAAATTGATCAAATTGAAAGCTCCCTGTTGACGGCAATCGGAATATGCTGATTGTTAAAGAGTTGTCATGGGTATTACACTAAAAATGATCATCGGGGGTGCCCTCCTGGTGGTGTAATCGTTAAAGCGATGGAATACGGAATCGTAGTACGCGAGTTCGTACTCCAGTCGCGCTATTACGTTCACTTTCGGGCAAATACCCTTGGGAAAGGTATGAACCCTCTTATCCTCCCAGCTATGGGTTAAATTGTACCATTACTGTTCTTCTTGGAGAATGGTTTTGGCATCAAATAACCTAAAAAGAGTTGATATGCCATTAAAACAAAGAAACCAACTAAAAATGATAAGACACCATTTCTTGAGGTGTGTCAATGGATGTCCTTGTGTTGCGAATTTGAATGTGTTATTGATCAATCCCTATCAATTGAACTTTGACTAAACCGACTATATCGCTCTTGGCCTAGTGGGTAGTGTTTGCCAATGCCCCAGGAGACTGGTGTTCAACCCCATGTCGATTCATACCAAAAATAGTACTTGATGCCACCTTGCTTAACACGCAGCCTTATAAGGTACGGGTCAAGGGTAATGTGGAGCAATCAAGGGAAAGGAGAAGCCCCCTTCTACACTATGGTGTAGTAGCTCTTGAAAAGGGAGCCTTTGGGTCGCTCTTGACAACGGACGCCAACTTTTCTTACTTTTACTTATTCATTGTATATTTATATTTAAATTTCTTTATGTAATTGGTAATGTATATTACTGGCCTAGAGGGTAGAATGTTCGCCAATGGCCCGGGAGACCGGAGTTCAATCCCTGGTCAAGTCATATCAAAGACTCAAAAATAGTAATTAATGCCGCCTAGCTTAACACTCAGCATTATAAGGCACGGATCAAGGGTAAAATGCAGCAATCCAGGGAGTAGCGTCCTCTCCTACTCCTCAGTGTAGAAGCTATCGAAAAGGGAGCCTACGAATCGCCCTCAACCATTGTCGCCAACTTTGCTTACTATATCTCTTGAAATGGGTTAAGATCCCCTCCCCAAAAAAGGAGTGTGCTGGGTCTGACACTAAACTGCATTTGATAGCAGTTCTGGAGATATTTCTATTTCCTTGTTTTCTCGTCTATCAAACTTTGTGGGTTATTTAATGCAAAATCCATCCTTGTAAATAAACAGTAGTGATACTATTTCAACTGTAGATTAGGGGGTTCATAGCATTCCGAAAAGTATGAGTCTGAGTTTTTGATTCCATGTAAAAGTGTTCAAACAAATGCCTCTAATTACATAGAAATTATTACTATATAATTATTAACACCGATGTTAATATTCACAGAGAAGATGAGTCTAATCAGCAATACCATCAGCAAGAATAATAAATGAATATTTTGAAAAACTATTGCAACTTGGATCAAACGATGGATCAAAACTCCAGGAAATTACATGACCTGAAATCTGCTAAAGACAATTTTAAATAAAAAGTGCCCACAGGAAATACCCGTACCTGTACTGCCAAAAATATAACTATAGAATTCAAATCTCTCACCAAAACAAGTACTATATTGGGAAAATCACACAGAACAACGATTTGCTCGACAATTTCCAAAATTGATAACCCTGGAAAAATCCATTTTCCAAATTCAAAACCAAACGCCAAAATGAAAGATCAAAATACATTCTGACTACCCATCCAAATTCGAACCTTCCACCAATCAAAAATCTTTCAATTAAACAAGGGGGTTCATGCCTTTCCCAAGGGTATTTGCCCGAAAGTGAACGTAATAGCGCGACTGGAGTACGAATTCGCTTACTACGATTCCGCAGTCCATCGCTTTAACCATTACACCACGAGGACACCCCACCAAATCTAGAGTCTTCACAACCTATAAAATAAAACAAAATCACAAAAATACTAAGCAAGACCATAAAAAAAGCAAAGCAACTCGCAAGGATCAACTAAAACCCTGCCGAGATTCTCTAGTGTTGAAAGTATGGATAACATAACTCGTAACATAATTGCAATCCTCAATCTAACTTACACACATACACACATACACACAAACACATACACATACACACACATACATAAACACACACACACATTCCATGCCAGTGAAGCAAAATTTGGCCCCTTACCTCTCTTTCTTTTGCCCAGTCAGCTGGGGGGGGGGGCTGTCGAATACACTGACTGCACCTCTGCAGAGGGATAAGACCCCCCCCCCCTAACGAGTGTCCTGATATGACACTAAACAATCTGATGGTGAGGTTCCAGCAATGCTGGAGCTTTGGGGAATGCGGAGTACCCCTTCATTGCCATTGCTCCCAGGTCCACTCTGGCCCGGAGTGGTAGCACCTGATAGGGCCCTATCAATGGGTTAAATAGAATTAACAGCATACTTATGCAAGAATGAATTGTTTGAGTAAAACTGAATAGCTTGAAATAGAAATGACTTTTACAATTAAACCGTACTTACATTTAAACTGCGTGCTTATGCTTAACTGAATTATTTCAAATAGAACTGTTTTTCGACATTAAAACTGTATTTACACTTAACCGAATTGTTACATACAACTGCTTGAATAGTTAGAAATGGAAATGTTTTTGACCATTAAACTGTGTACTTATGCTAAACCGAATTGTTTTAAATAGAACAGATTATTTACATAAAAATGGATTTGGCGTTAAATAACCTACAAAGGTTGATATGCCATAAAACCCAACAAACCAAACCACTCTTTCTTGCGCAAACAATTTGAGAACAAATATAAACCAAAAAACTATTCATTTATAATTATTATATCAAAATAAGATTTGACATTAAATAACCCACAAACCAATCGAGTAATCATCAACATTACCAGGAAGTTCTTGAAGTATTCAATTGAATGCAAATTATTTGTATTAGATAAGAATACTGGATATCATATATAACTGCTTGCAAAACACTCTTAAACAAATTATATAGAAGAAAAATCTATGAATCCAGTTTGGCAAGGAAACTGCCGCAGTGGAGCAAGGAAATCAAGATCTGAAATTCCTCAAAGGCAATCCGATATGTTCAGCCTCGTTCTGGCAAAACATCTTTAAAAAGACTGATAGAAGCAATAATGAATAGAGAGAGAAAAGAGGAAATGTTTGAAAAAAAAATATATAGAAAAAATTGTAAATCCGAATAGGAACAAAGGGAGAAAATATGGCATTAATAAAAAAACGATAGAAGAATAGAAAACGGGGTTTAATGAATGGAGAAAACGTTGGAGCTGATAGAAAAAAAAAGGAAATATAGGCTAATAGGAAAGAATAAGAAGATTTTTTGAATGGAGGAAAAGACAAATATTTTATGTAAAAGAGAATATTCTTGACAAAGACGATGGTGTTAATATAATGAGAGGGATAGTCATGAACATTCGGAGAGATAAGTGTGTGCGAGAATGTGTACATACATATATATATAGAGAGAGAGAGGGAGAGAGATTCATATTTGAATTACAATCTGGTTCGATTCGTTTCGTTAGTCAACGTTTCACCCATAATCCTAATTAGCAATTGTTCAGTCGGCTTGAGCTGTAGAATATACCGATTGCTTCTCAGCAGGGGGATAAGATCCCCCCACCCACCCAACCAAAGAGTTGCCTGGATATGACACTAAACAATCTGATGTTGATGTTCCAATAATGCTGAAGTTTTGAGGATTGCGGAATACCCCTTCGTAATCATTGTTCCCAGGTCCACTCTGGCCTAGAGTGGTAGCACCTAATAGGGTCTAATCAATGGGTCGAAGAGAACAAAACTGTGTACTTTTGCTAAACTGAATTGTTTGAAATAGAACTGTTTTATGTATTAAATAAATTTGGGATTAATAACCTGCAATGCTTGATGTGCCATAAAACCAAACCAAACCTAATCACCAAATGGGAAATTATATATATAATGTTTTAATGTACCATAGCCAGATACGGATATGCGAAACGTACATAGAATGTTCATAACATATATACGTACAACATAGAAATCCCGAAACACAAAAACACTTACGACTTCTTAGTTCAGGAACGAAACTTTTTATTTCCTTTGAGTTTAAAGGTTTTTCGACATAAGGAGAGAGAGGCACAATCTTTCTATGCTGGCTTTTCCATCTGCCCACCACCAACACGTGTGGCGCCCGTAGCGCACAAATTCGTCTGGCCTCAGCAAGCCCCGAAAGTCGACCCTTCCCGTTCGGAGTCTAGTTCTCAACTGACTGACTTTTTTCAAATCCCCCAAATCCTCCGCGCACGCTTCCGCTGCATGACGTCATTCACATCCCCTGGTCCTGGGATTTTTATTTTGATATCTGTAAACGACACATCCTCCCCGCGCGCGCGTCAACACCTGTGCTCAAGTTTGCACCAAACTAACCCATGTGCTGAGCCGAAAGATTCTCAGCCTAACTAAAGCCAAAGGCAAGATATATAAAACGATATCCCTCGGCCATTATATTACATATGTATGTATGTATATATATATATATATATATATATATATATATATATATATATATATATATCAGTAATATCCAGTCAATCTAGTGAATTATTCGCGTATAGAATATAGGAGGAATTTCATATAAATCTATGGGAGTGCTCGATGTATTACTATTGTTATATATTCTTTAATCCAGGTTTATACAATAAAACTCACATACAGAGCGTTTCAATCTCAAATTAAGCATGTTTAGTCATCTGATGAGACGAAGAGTATAATGATATTCTTCACGGAAATAAATTTGTAATGACAATTTAACCGGTTTTGAGTTTTCTTCAAATTACACACACATATATATATATATATATATATATATATATATATATATATATATATAAGGGTAAAAATTCACGACTGAGGTTCACATTCTTTTCTATCATGATCATATTTCATTGTTAAATTACTGTAATAATGATCTGCTTTGTTTTAGATAGTGTACTATAAGGATTTTAGCATTTTATATATATATATATATATATATATATATATATATATATATATATAGGTAAGATCCAGTCAGCGTTCGAAGACAGTGGGGTGGATTATTCGTGTATAGAATATATAAGGAATTTCATATAAATCTATGGGAGTGCTCGATGTATGGCTATTGTTATATACTCCTTATCCAGGTTTATATAATAAAACTCTCATAAAAAGCGTATACAATGCAATTAGACAAAAACTCAAATCTGGTTAAACTGTCATCAATTTAAGCCGGTTTCAGTTTTTTTTCTAATTATCAATAATGTGAATATGATCGATTTTAATCAATTTGACAATAAAAAGATATTAGAAATCAATAACACCAAGTAAAAATTTTATTAACTCTGGTTTTCTTAAAACTAGTATACAAAATATCTACACCATTTTTTTTATATATAAGCCTTTTATTTCTTCGGGAAAAATAACAAATTGCAAGATTTTTAACACATCCATAAGATGGACTGTTTTAAGGCGAATTTAACTCAACTCGACTTTAAGAGAAACGCCGTTAATAAGATGCTTATTAAGATTAATTAATGATTATTCTATAATGATTGAGAATATAAAAAATAGTTAAGGGAATTGTGACCCCGGTGGTGACGTAGCATTAGATATAATAGGAAGATAGGGTCAGTCCCCGGTATTGTTTACCTATATAATCTCAAACTAATATATGTTAGACCCAAAGAAGAAATCGTAGGAATCTGACTCTGGGTGGGGAGCAGTCCTCATGCTGTAGTTGGTAACATGCTAAACTGTGACATCGTTGTCAGCAAGTTTGAACTTCAATCGTGCTATTATGTTTATTTTAAAATCTTCTTGGGAAAGGCATGAACCCCCTTATCGCCACTCCTGCTATGGGTTAAAAAGTACCACTGCTGTTCTTCTACAAGGATGGCTTTCGCATTAAATAACCCATGAGGATTGATATGTCATAAATCAAAGAAACCAAACATGTTTGCCTGAATATTGTCTTGATCTTCGAGGTAATTTGAGACTATTCAAGAGCAACATAAGGAAATCTATGTTTCTGTTAAGATAGAGCTTTGGGTATGGCATACCAATGAATATTTCGACCTCATAAATAATAAGATCATTCCCATTTTTCACATGGACGGTTTTATATTATATCTATACACGAATCAGTTGAGGAAAAATCTACATTATTGAAACAAATATCAAGGAAAAAAGTCTCAAAACCAAATCAGAATTTTTAAAACGCTTCGTGTGGTGTATTTGTCCCGTTCATATTTCTGTGTATATGGAACCTTACGAAAATACCTTAGATTTTTTAAATGGCTTATTTCTTATTTGCTTGCTTGACATCACGAAGATCCTCTGCGAACACACACACACACACACATATATATATATATATATATATATAAAGAGAGTAAGTGCAAGACACACTGAGTCTCATCTTTGCCTTCTCTGTATATAAGAAGTAAATACTATCTGTGCGTATATATATATATATATATATATATATATATATATATATATATATATATATATATATAAAGTGCAACCTGTTCAACATTAAATAGAAAAAAACAGTAATTTCCTTTTACACAGCACCGAGAGCTTTCATCATCCCTTCGTAGATAGGTGTGAGGAAAATGGGACAGATAGATATGAATAAAGAAAAGTATTTAGAGAAAGAAACAAATCAATATGTCTGTCGATATAAACTAAGCTATACGTAGACAAGCAGTGGCTGAGTAATTACAAAACCGACGGTGATAGATATTGAACCGAAAAAAAGCCGGAGTATTAGAAACGCGTGATGATAACAAAAAGAAAATAACAAATGTCGAACATCGAGTGAAGAAAGACTGAGAAAGAAAGAGGACATATATGAAGATATACAAGTAAAATAGAGTGGGTGGGCGTGTTTTTTTTTTTTGTTTTTTTTATCTTCTGTCCCCGCTCCCGCTGCAACCAATGACAAACCAATGTTAGTGAAGTTCACCTGGCTTGAACATGATTAACCACTTAAAGGAAGGTTATTTAAGTACGGTGTTATTGTAAGCCAAATCATTCATCACAGTAAATAATCAAGTGGACTTCCGGTAAGGGAAACAACCCCGTCTATACCTGACAACTGGGCGGCGGACGGCGTCCACCAATCATAGATCCTTCTGCCCTAGAAAAGGATTTGCAACGTTTTGCTTGGGTGCATGTTTGCGTTTTGTTTAGGTTGTCAAAGATTTCATTTCACCCACGAGGTTTATATTACTTTTGTTACAAGATATATCTTGTGTCAGTGTTTTACATTTTATATGTGTGTATGTGCATATATATATATATATATATATATATATATACGCACATATACATGGGTCGGCTGAAAAGTTGAGATATATGTATCGTGATCATTTTATAAATAAAGAGCCCTTTTCCATAAATGTAAATCCTGCATTGTTTGGAATTGGTTTATTGCAAAAATTATTTTGATTTCGCAAAAAATATTTCATCTGAGGTAATTAAAAATGACAGCAAATCAGACAGCTTGAGGCTCGAACAGAGATCTGTCATCAAATATTCGGTGGCGGAAAAGAGCAAACTTTATGAAATTTAAAGAATGTTATGTGTATGAAGTATGCTTTAGTATAAAAAAATACTCCTTACAAATGGCTCAAATATGGCTTTGTCTCTATTAACTGGAGTCGAAACAGCAAGTTTCAAGCTTATGATCTGCTAATTACATTTGTGAGAAACTCACTGCGCTATTGTCTACCCAATATAACCTGGCCATTGGCCAAACGAGAAGGGTATTTGACAATGGTCCGGTCGACCGGGATTCAATCCCAGGTTGAGTCATACCAAAGGCTTGAAAATAGTACTTAATCCCTCCTTGCTTAATACTCAGCATTATAAGGTACGGATCAAGGGTAAAGTGGAGCGATTCGGGGAATGGAGTAGCACCCTCTCCAACAATTCGGTGTAGTAGCTATTGAAAAGGGAGTGTTTGGGTCACCCACTTTACACACACACACACACACACACACACACACACACACATATATATAATGTGTGTGTGTATATATATATATAACTGATTGTAACTCCGATAAATAAACTCAGGTAAATAGAATCTCCCTTTTGACACTTTGACCTCTAGCTAGTTTGTATGAGATTTGTTTTTCTTTTTTTACAACTTACCTCCATAGAATCTCTTCCTCATCATTATTGTACATACATCACTTTTCTCCTCATCAGATTTCAGTAGGTTTTTTCATATTGGTGGCTGTTGCGTGTCAGAGATGAATAGGTATAAATCATGGTTAAATAAATTCTAGTGTGACTGGTCGTGAAAGAAACTAGCTAGGGCACCATGGACAACAATGTTTTCTTTGTCTTTTTTCTTTTTCTTTCCCCTCCCTTCAAATTCTTTGGGCCTTGTGCTCACCAAAAATTGTAAAATTTAATTTTCTCTTTTTGGAAATAAAGAAAATGGAAAGTGATGGAAACAAACGATGTTTATAATATTTCAATCAATATATATATATATATAACTGATTGTAACTCCGATATTATGAAAATGTAAAGAGATGGAAACAAACGCAAAGATTTTAGAGGTTAGTTATATTCATTGATTTTTTTTTTGTCAAAGTTAAACATTTTGCGATTAAATAACCTTTACGAGTTGATAGGCCATAAAACTTATTAACCAACCAATACAGGTGTGTCCTCGTAGTGTAATAGTTAAACCGCTGGACTGCATAATCGTAGTAAGCGAGTTTGAACTCCAATCACCCTATTACGTTTACTTTCGAACAAATACCCTTGAGAAAGGTATGAACCCCTTTATCCTTTCATCTATGGGTTAAATAGCATCACTGCTGTTGTTCTCGAAGGATGGCTTTGGCATTAGATACCCCATTAAGGTTAATATGCCATTAAACAAACAAACCAATCCAATATTCTCTTAATCCTTCATTCTAATTTTATATAAAAGATGAAGCCAAATAATTTTAACTTAGGGATTTTGTGATTCTCATTGGGTGCCCCATTCATTCGGCCTTGTGCCACATCGAAGCAAAGAGCTTCGTAAATTACTAGAGATTTTGTAACTTTTGAGCTTTACGATGACCAATTAAGAGACAAACTGAAAAAAAATCTTGTGTATTGTGATTTGAAATTATGCTAAATTCAAAAGATTTTCGGCATTTTTTTATGTATGTAAACTAACATATTGAAATCTTGAAAAAATGTGATTAGTTTTTTAAATTGTTTTTTAGCCTCTAATGCGCTCGTAAATTTGTCTTTGGCTACATTTTAAAAAATAAATTTTCGAACACTGATTATACCAAACAAATTTAAAACAGACCTTTGCCATCAGAAATAGAATGTTTTAAACCTTTCTCATCTTTTTTGCTTCATTTAATAACCTACACGCCCTGATGAAGGTCTAAAAACTGAAACGTTTCACCAAGACAAATAATTCAATAAATAAAATCATCCACTGAAGAATTTTCTTTTTAACTCTATACATTTTTATGCACACACACACACACACACATATCCAAAGAATATACGTTGGGAATAATTCTACTCGGGAATATGTAAGAGGATCTCCCGGAGTACTAATGTACGATATACAAGTTTATATACATAAGGTTACATAACACGAGACATTACATCCATTTTTGACACCAACTCCTCGTCCATGTCCGCTTTTTTTATGTGGAAGAGTCAATTGAAAAAGTATAAGATATTTTGTTCTCTTTTTTATCAATAAGGGTTTCCGGACTATTGTCTTCATCTTTAGTGTTATTTCCACAACGTTTCGGCCGATATGCCCTCCAGCCTTCTTCAGGTGTTTGTCGAACTCGGGACATCTAAGGCATTGCTGGAGAAGTTAGAAAGAAATCATCAGTAAAGTTTTCCAATCGACTACTCACATGTGGACACACTAGTGTAAGCAGGTCAGCAAACCATTAATTATGTGCGGACACTGGGTGCCATCTAAAGGACTTGAGTGACGACTGATAGGGATTGACAGCTAGAAATAATCAAAGGAATCCATCTTGTCAGCACGCTTTACTGATGATTATGGTGATGATGCTTTCTCACAAAGGAATGTCTGAGGTGCTACACATGTCTGAACCATCTTGGTAAGAGCAAAAAAATCAAAATGAATGAGGGATTTTTTCTTTCTTTGTTTCATTCAAAATAAAGATATATATATATAGAGAGAGAGAGAGTTAAAATTGCCAAGACATGCAGTCAATGGCATTTGGTGACTGTCAGTTTTTAGCTTATGCGACCATCAGGCCAAGTGGTTCCCATGTGGTTGGTACACTTTTATATACTGTTGTGTGAGGTATGATGGGGAGAGTGACTGAGCTTGTAGGGCCTTCTCCATAAGGTGATCTTGATCTAAAGAAACTATAGAAAAAATATATGTACAGACCAACTTGTTCGTACACTAGGTCATTTTTCAGTTTAACGGGTTTGAATTCAGAATTTTTCTCACTCGTAGATTTATTGCAATAACAAAGTTAGAGGGAAAAATATTTGATGGGAATAAAAGAAAGCTCCTGGAAACAGAGGAGCTTCACACACACCGACACACAATACCTTATAACCATAAAAAGGCAAAACACTTTCTAGAAACTTTTAGGATGTGAAAAAAAATCTAACTAAAATTAACGTAGCGAACTGATCGCATATCTAAAAATAACAAAAGAATGTGTAAAATCGGAACTTATGCTTCTAAATCGATGATTATCCGAAGAAAATTTTGCAAAACGAGACATTAAGAAAAATTCAATAGTTGGGGGTTTCTAACATTGCTAGTCCGACAAAGATTAAACCCCTTGTTAACGGGGCTTAGAATCCACTGACTGAATCCTCTGCAGCGGGTTAACCCCCCCCCAAAAGAGTGTCCTAGGTATAATACTAAACTATCAGGTGTTAATGCAACAGTTGTGGGGCTACAGGGAAGATAAAGTACATTTCGTTGCCATTACTCCCAGGTCCACTCTAACCCGTGATGGTAGTTCTTTTAGGGTATATCTATGGATAAAATAGATCAGTTTGAAAAATATTGGTATTAGACAGGAATACTTGATGCTATATAACTGAACGAAACACTCTTGAGAAATTACTCAAAATATTTGTTGAAACGTACACGATTCCCTTGGCATAATATAACCCCAGACGGATTGACATGCTGTTAAAATCAATCAGCAAGGACCTATTATAGCATTTATGGAGTACAAGTCACATTGTATTCGAATTAAAAAGATTCTCTTTTATTTGGTACATTGGGTTATTTATTGTAACTGCTGTTCAAAACTAGTCACCCATCTCAGAACTGAACAGGTTGATGGCTGCTTAACTTATTTATTTACAACATATTGCCTGGTCTAGTACACAGACTTCAGGTTATTTACAGTAACTGCTCTCCTGAAGTGGTCACCCATCTCAGAACTGATTCAGCAGACTGCTGCTTAACGTATTTATCTAGTACATTTGCTTAGTCTGCCGTTATTAAGTGGCCACCCATCTGATTAGTGGGTAGACTCCTCGCTGCTTAACTACTGTGAACTGTAAAGAATCAATGCTTTTGCGTAACTTGACCAGATGTCTTGTTGTAGAAAGTTGGTTGTGTTGCTGTTTCGATCATTAGCGTTCAACTCGACCGTTTTTTTGGGGGGGGGTTGTCTCAAGATTAAGTCATACTAAAATCACAGGTTCCCGTCAAATCACCAAAGTTAAGCAGTTATTAGCTCGTTCATTTCTGAAATGGGTGATCACTTGGAAACATCAGGTACAATACGATACATTTATCCACCACACAGACAGGATATGACATAAGGTCAATTTTAAACAGTGTAAAGTTAGTTAAAATTTAATTTTCTTTTTCAGAGATTGATTGACCAAACAGGGCTAAATAACCCAGTCTACCCCACAAGTAACAGAGATAAAAGGAGAAGAGGTTGATGCATACCTTTGTGAACAGCAATAGTGCAAAGTGAAACGTAAGCAGTCTCGTCTACGATTTGAAATCGGTTCGCCGAGACCATTTCCTACAACGAATACCATTGTACCAAGTGCGCCTCCTCGTAGCTATTTGAATACTAGGAGGCGCTCTTGATGCAACGGTTATTATCGTAGGACAGGGACACGGCGATACGAATTTAACCCCCGTTTGCATTTCACATAGTGCTAATATCTTTGGGAAGATTGTTTCCAACTATTCTCCTTCCATCTAATGGTAAATATTAGGGCAGACTGGGCTCATAAACATTGGTATGGAAACTAGTCTAGGAGAAGGAAAACTCTAGATAAAAACCTGTTCAACTCCGATTAAAAGTTGATCTTGTATCGCACCCTTCTTGTGTGGAGGGGTGGATTAAATACATGATAGAGCAAGCAAAAAGTTTTCTGAACAATTACGATGATTTAGATTTATGGGTCAAAATATATTGCAATATGATGTAGATATACGAGGATCATTCAAAAAGTAAAGGAAAGTTTTTTTTAAACTAAGGTGAGGCCTATTATTTATACGAGGTACATTCAATAAATAAAGGGATTATTTTTTACTGAGAATGAACCTATATATGTACATAAAGGGGGAGTGTTTTGAAAAAGTAAAGTATTTTTTTTTCTTTCAGAATTTTTTCCATAAACTTAAACTCTGTATTCTTTAAAGAGGGTTCATATCAAAAATCGGTTTAATCTCACAATTTGTTTTGAGGGTATTCAAAATGGCAGAAAATCAAAGAGTTTGAATTGAGGCCTGACCTAAAATTTTGGCTAGCTGGAGAGGTACAAAACCAGTAAAATTTACAGAAGAATGTGTGATGAGTACTAAGATGCTTGCTTTAGTCAAAAACATCTTTACAAATCGACTAAACATGTGTTTACCACAATGAGCTTGAGACGAAAAGACAGTCCGTTATGTAAAAACACACTGACTCCTCGGTAAAAAAAAAAAAATGTTCAGTCAGTAAAGAAGGTCCTGCTGACAGTGTTCTGGAACATGAAAGACCCATTGATTTCCTTAAAAAAAAACGAGCAATTGTACAGCGCTTCCTATTGCCAACTTCCAAGGCAAAATTCCCCTTATTTATCAAATGACTTTCGCACATATTTTTCGCTTAATGTTTTATGTTTTTCTTAAAAAGATAGTGATCTTTTTTCTTATTTGCCTTTGGATTATAACCATCATCTACGCTTTACCATTTCATTATTGTTTTTCATTATCATTTCATTATTGGTTTTCATTATCATTTCATTATTGCTTTTGATGCCAACATCATCGTTGTTATGATTCTCTTTATTCTTTCTTCTTTCCTCCATCTCTTATTTTTTTTCTGTTCCTGACTCATTGTCTTCTTGATTCTAAGCCAGATTCTTCGCTATTCCGTTTGCGTTATCCCATCATAAGCGTTCCTCGCCGTTCCTAAAGTCAAATGCAGTCTCATAGCACACTCATTTTCCCGCTTTTTTCCCCTTTCTTCAATGACGATGCGCTTTGCACGGTCGCCATCTTGGAAATCTCAGGCAACCAATACAGAAAACAGATCAACACAAAACCAACTAGAAAGAAAGGAGAAAAAAGAATATGTTAGGACTTCGAACTACTTAATCCTATCCTTCACCCTCTTCTTACCTACCTTAAAAACAAATCTAAAAAAAAAAACTGGGTACGGGGTTGGTTTACCTCGTACCACCTCTGTCTCTTGTATTAAACCCGTCCGGTTCGTCTTCGCTGATCTTTTTATTGCTCGTCTTTGAAAATAAATTGTATGATTGAGACCGCTACGTTTTCAGCCGTTGCTTTTCATGCCTTTCTTTCTTTTCTTTTCTTTTTTCTTTCTTCCTTTCTTTCTTACCATATCAACTAACCTTCAACGTTTTCTACCCCGTCGCAGCCACTTCCAGCACTACAACCCCCTCCAATCAAATTCTATGCCCGCTAGCCCCCGTCAGTCGGCAGAAGACTTGCCACTCTCAAATCGGTGAACGTTCCATGGAAACACGATTGTAAAAAGCAGCAGGGTGGCGAGGAGGGAGAAGAGCGGGGGTTTCAGGCGTCACCGGACTAACGTCTCCCTGGATACAACATGGCGTTAATTTACATCCTCAACCCAAGCCGTTTTGGTTGCGGACCTAATGGAAGTGTCGTCTGCTCCCCCATCTTTTCTTTTACGCTTGGTTGAATCTACGGACGGACGCTCGGATGGTCGGTCGGTGAGACCAATTCCCAGGCTAGAGGCAGAGGGAAGAGATTGTTTCGGGGCTGGGTGCTGGGCTGCCGTGTCGGCCCAGGCAGGGCAAGGCCAAACCCCGCCCTCACACCCCTACCGATTTCCCTCGCCAATCACCCCACGGGCAGCCTTGCCACCGACCTCAGCTACAAAATCTGGCTTTATACCACCGCCCTCTCCAAACCTGGACTGGAATCCGAACCTAAATCCCTCATTCCCACTTCTACACGAAATCACGGATAGCCAATATCAGTTTTCGCAATAATCATCATTATCTTTAAAAACTAAAGTCTTTCCTGCGTTTTTTCCTTCTTTTTTCTTCTTCTCTTATTCTCTGCTTCATACTTTCAATCTCTCTCTCTCTCTCTACACACACACACACACACACACATACACACACACACACATATATATATATATATATATATATATATATATATGTAAGATAGACAAACAGAAATGTACCCAAGGAAATTCTACGGTGTAGATGAATAATAGACTAACAACTTTTAAACCCTAAAGAACATTTTGGGATGAATCATTTTCGATTTTATTTCGATTTAAAAATTTGTTCCTTTTAACAACACAAAACGATTAAATAATATACAGTTTTAAAATTTAAAAAATTGAATGAAAAAAATTAAAGATTCGACTTGATGAAATAAGTAGCTCACTTTTGTGGGTAGATATATTTCCTATTTTTGAGAAAAATCTACAGAACATTTCTGATGATTGGTTCAATTAACGATAAGATTTGTTTTGATTTCATTTGTTTGTCGCATGGCATACCAAACTTTGTGGGTTATCTCATCTACGCCAATGCTAACAGAAAAGTAGTAGTGGTACGATTTAACCCAGAGCCGAGTGGGGGATAAGGGGTTTCATACTTTGCCCAGTGGTATCAGTCAAAATAAATGTTATAGAGCGATTGGAGTTCAGACTTTCTTACTACGATGTGAAACGCGTTGAAAGCTACGTCACAAGAACTCTGAGGCTAACATTGCCGGTTTGTGAGAAGCACAAGGTCGATAACAATACTTTGGTAAACTTGAAATCTACAAACGCAAAAAAAAAAAAATGCTTATTAAAATAAAAATGTAAGATTGAACGAATGGTAATTGATTTCCAGTCTTTCTAATAAGATGTTTCCTTTTTTGTAATAATTGTTTTCAAAGGAAAATATGCAATTTAGCTGACTCAATAAAGAAAAAAAATCACTATTTCCAATTTATCTGACGGGTTATTCAGAAACTTTTTTGATGCGGGAAGAAGGAGTACTTTTCGTGAAATAATTTTAGGGAAAGCAGGAACCTGGAAAAACAATCAAACACACCAGCTTATATATATATATATATATATATAGTGTATGTGTGAGTTAGCTTTTGTGACTTTCATTCCTCGTAAATAATGTAATTATATATATATATATATATATATATACACACACACACACACATATATATATATATATATATATATATATATATATATATATATATATAGTATTTTTGGTCCAGTTAAACAGGAGTTGGGAATAATTCCATCAGGACAAGAAGTTATTCATGAATGAATATTTAAAATTATCCTGGTAAAGAGCTCAATGTACCAATAATACAGAGCAATAAATTCTTTAAGAAAAACAACGAAACCGGTCACATAGGATTATAAATTTATTTCAATCCTGTTACGCATTTTTGAAGATTGAAATAAATTTATAATCCTATATGACCGGTTTCGTTGTTTTTCTTAAAGTACATATATATATATAAGAGAGAATCAGTTATATATATATATATAAGCCATTTTCTTTTTTTATGAATCTTATGATCTTTCTTACCAATTCTCCCGATTATTTACTCACGTTCTTTCTTTCCTTCACTTCATTTTTTCATCTTTCATCTACTTTCCTTTTTAAGTTTCTCTATTTTTGCTGCCATTAAATTCATTCAATCGTCGAGCGAATTCACCGTGGCTCATGGGTTAACGTTCTCTACTGCAGCATCATAATAAGCGAGTTCGAACTCAAGTAGCGTAATTACACTTACTTTTAGACAAATATTTTTGGAAAACATATGAACCCACTTATCCCCACCCCAGTCATGTGTTAAATAGCACCACTACTGTATTTCAAAAGGATGATTTTGTCATAAACCAACCCACAAAGGTTGATATGCCATTAAAACAAAGAAACCAAGCCAAACTATCATTTAATTACTCGCCCAGTCGGCTGGGGCAATAGAAAACACTAACTGCTTCTCTACTGGGTGGGTAACCCCCCCCACAACGAGTGCCCTGGATATGACACTAAACAATCTGATGGTCAGGTTCCAGTAATGCTGGAGATTTGGGGAATGCTGAGTACCCTTCATTGCCATCCCTCTCAGGTCCTATCTCTGTGTCAAATAGAACTAAACAGTGTACTTAACTGATTTGTTTGAAATAGAACTGTTTTAAATATCAAAGCAATGTACTTATGATCTAAACTGAATTGCTTGAAATAGAACTGTTTTGACATTTAACTGTTTGTAAACAAAAACTAAAGTGAATTGTTTGAAATTTAATTCTGCGTCAAATGATCCGAAAAGGTTTGATACACCGTAAAACAAAACAAGCACCCCACATTTATTCACTCTCTTCATACTTTCATTCATTATTTCCTTCTTCATTTAATACACTTTGTTTTTCTTTCCTTCATTGATTTCTTCACTTCATTCAAAATTTCCTTCATTCAGTTCTTTTATTCATTTCTTTCTTAATCTTCTAAATTCATTACCTTTATATTAAAGATCGTTTGCATAAACCATTTATGTTAAATGTGGACAATCATAAAAACTTTTCGAAATCAATCAATCAACTTCAATCTTAAAAATATCTGAGTAACAAGGGGACTTACATAGATATAAATATCGGTTATAGTCGACGAAAATGAAATCGCAGACCAGAGTTCAAATCCGGCTCGAGGCTGTTCGCGTTTCACTTCACGCTAATGCTCTAGAGAAAGGCATGAATTTATCTATTCTCTCCACAGCCATGAGTAAATAGTAGGATAGACTGGATGTTTTAGTTTTGGTGTGGCAATCAGTCTAGGAGAAGGAAAACACTGAATTCAAACAAGTGAACTCCGAATAATTATTGACTTTGGATTACACCCAGCCAGTCGTGGAGGGGTTGGGTAAATACATACTCTCCAAAAAGACTAAATGTTACTGTTTGGTTTTATGAATGTAATGAGTACAAATCCACCGGTTATTTGTGTATCACTTTATGCTAATGCGCTCGGTAACGAATGAATTCATCAGCTCTCCATTCCTTCAATATAGCAATCAGGGATAGACAATTTTTCCGCACGTTATTTTTACAGAAAACTTAGGTCTATTACATTTTTTAAAAATAAGTTTCTATTTTCGGATTAGATATCTCAGAATAAAATGAAAATTATGCAAAAACTCTCAAATGTTCATTTCTTCATAGCTTTTGAGCACATTTGACCCACATTGACCATTGTCCAGAGTAAGTTAAAGTCAAACTTTGTTAATCATAGCGTTTACAGTTGATTTTTGAGGGGTCGGGGTCATTTTTAACGATATCGCGTATTGGTGATATCATTATGCTCATCCTATTTAAGGTATTTAAAAAAACTTGCTTTTAAATACGTTACTATAAATACGTATTTATTTATTATCTCTGCACGAGGACGATATGACACAAGGTCAATTTTCTAAGAGGATTTTTAACAGGTTTGAATTTCGAGTTTTCCTTCTCTTAGACGGGTTAAAGATCCCAGCCTACCCAACTATTTAACCATAACTGGAAAGAGGATTGTTGGATTTTCCAAGGGTATAAGCGTTATGTGAAATTCAAACAGCCTTGTCTAAGTTTTGAAATCAGGTTGCCATACCTATTTCACACGATGACAACCATTACACCATGAGTGCCTTGTCTCTATTAGACTCTCTCTCTCTCTCTCTCTCTCTCTCTCTCATACACACATTCTCTCTCTCTCTCTCTCTCTCTCTCTCTCTCTCTCTCTCTCTCTCTCTTGTATATGTGTGTGTTGTGAAGAGAAAGAGACATATTCTGCTGATTGAAGATTTTCATATATATATATATAGCGAACATTTTATGCTTGAATTAAATATATATATTGTGGGTGTGCGTGAAGCTGGCTTAGATTGTGTCCAGGTTAATTGGAAAAACAGAAGAAAATCCCACGTGGAAAGAACGTATTACGAAATGGTTCGAAATTTTTTGTTGATTAGGGAAGGCCGGAATGACGTTTGACATAACATAAGTACAATGGCCCCGAGTCTAATCTAATTGGTTCGTTAATTAGATCGTAATAATCAGAAAGAGGGAAGCGGTGGAGCTGAAGCGGGAGTGTTGTGTTGAGTTGAGAAAAGATATCGCAGAATAACAAAAATAGGCCTATTTGTAATAGAAAGGCGATGAGATTTGTGGATGGTGTATTCGGTGCATCTTTCCTAAAACAACAATTTTGAATAACATGCACTCACAATTTTTTTATGTGATGTTATGTTCGAAACAGACTGGTGATTTTTAATTTTTGAGGTCGTCACCTTCTTTGTACTTAGTCAACTTTCACGTTTGATGCCTTTTCTTATTATGATTTCTTAGAAATACGCTTTGATTAATCAGTAGTTGCTGTTTAGTCTTCTTGCTTTTTTTTTTATATGATGATCGATCCTCACTATCTCTCGCTGTTCCATCTTCTTACTCTCTTTTTTGGGATATCCTTTCGCCAACACGATTGATAACGAAGACATTCTTTTATTCATCTTCCATACGGCCGGTAGCGGAAAAGAGACTTTCTACAAGTATGACTTTGGCATTAAATAACACACGAAGGTTGATGTGGCATTAAACAAATAAACCAAAGCATAAATATAACGGTATTAATTTTTTCTGACAACTAAGTTTCTTAGATATATGCCCTTTGAAAAGTAATTGTTTAATTGATAATTTGACTTATAATATCGCTGTCAAAAGGAAGAAGAGGGCAATAATGATGAAAATTTTTACATTGGTGTCACTGAACAGAGTGAGAAAAGTGATGATATAACCATAAACTCAATATCAACTCATACTTTAATACCAGAAAATATGTTAACGATAAAACATTGCCAGAAATATATGGCTAATAAAAGAGGAAACGGGCAATTCTCCCATGATTAAATATTGTGAAAAAAACAAATTTTCAAAAGAGGTGATAATAACTGCTGATTGCGTCTGTGGGAAATTAGGCATCCAAGAATATACAAAAACCAAAATTGCTGAATTAAAAAAAAGGGTTGATATCAAAGTGTAGACACATTAATTAATTTCTCATGTGTCATTTACTGGACTAATTCCATATTTGTTCACTTTATTCAGACGGCCCAATTGTAATATATATATATATATATATATATATAATGTGTGAGTGTGCTATATATTTGTGTAAATTTTTTAAACGTGTGAGTGTTACGTGTACTTCCACCTTAACACGTGACATTACACTATTCTATAATAATGATTTATTGACCACTTTTCTCATTTTTCAGTTTAATGATTGTATAAACAGCATGAAAAAGAAGAATGATATTCATGTTCGTATTTTGAAAAATTTGGGTTTGTACATCTGCACCGATTTTTTATTTTTTATTTTCTCACTTACACACACATATATATATATATATATATGTTCGTGTGTTGGCCTGTGTTTGCGAATATACATATATATGTGTGTGTGTATATATATCTGTATATGTGTGTATATATATATAAATATATATATAAATATGTGTGTATATAAATACGTATATATATGTGTGTGTGTGTATATATATATGTGTGTGTGTGTATATATATATGCGTGTGTGTGT
The DNA here is from genome assembly GCA_963585895.1 of Sepioteuthis lessoniana. Taxonomy (NCBI): domain Eukaryota; kingdom Metazoa; phylum Mollusca; class Cephalopoda; order Myopsida; family Loliginidae; genus Sepioteuthis; species Sepioteuthis lessoniana. The sequence goes on along the minus strand of CAUZXS010006232.1, from coordinate 212 downwards.
ATATATATATGTATGTGTGTGTATATATATGTATGTGTGTGTGTGTGTATATATATGTATGTGTGTGTGTGTATATATATGTGTGTGCGTGTGTGTATATATATGTGTGTGTGTGTGTATATATATATATATATATGAGTGTGTTTGTATATACATATATATGTGTGTGTGTATATATATATATATATATATGTGGGTATATATATATGTGG